>JADBJO010001772.1:347005-362238 GCA_016801955.1 Conus betulinus | reverse complement strand
GGGTTGCGGTTCGAATCTCCGCCGGGCCGTTTTGGTACACGGGAGATTTTTTCCCCTCGCCGAGTTAAATTTTGTTCTGACTTTTTCCATACAGTCCCTCGAATGAGACTATAAACCGAGGTTCCGTGTGTGAACGCACGCATAACAGCTTGCACACACGTAAAATCCCATCAACAACTTTCGGAAGAGAAAGGTCAGTTTTGGCCGTTGGTATGGATTACACCGTTACACATAGCATGCACCCTAGTGAGAAATTGGAAGAATGAAGGAAGTAAGAAATCGAGTGAACGATATTGATTGGATGACACGGAAATGATTGAATGAAGCGCCAGCTGCAGCTCTTCAGTCGGCACTACTCGCAGCCTGTTCGTACACGAGAGTGGGTGGATCTTCAGCACCTTGAGCCATGTTATTATGATCATTAGTAGTAGTAGCAGTATCATCAATTATTATTATTGTCATAGTATTACCACGGCAAAGGGACTGGATGACGTTTTTCAGCTTGACTGGTTTTGCATGACGTGTGTTTTGACTGGTTGTGTGGTTCTGAATACAGATGGCGAGAAACTCCAAATAAACACAAAACAAAAAAAACAGTGGGAGGTGGAGGGGGTGAACCTGTGACAATCACATGAACCCTTCAGAATGGTTTCAAAACGGTTATCTTTTTTTTTTCCTCTTCAAATATTTTCCTTCAAGCTACCTTTTTCCACAACTATCCTCACCCTGAAGCGGATCTGGCGGGGTGTGTTGAATCCTTTGGCACGAGTGGGAGTGGAGGAAGAAAGAAAGAGACAGAGGGAAGAAAGAAAAGAAAGAGACAGAGGGAAGAAAGAAAGGGACAGAGGGAAGAAAGAAAGAGACAGAGGAAAGAAAGAAGAGACAGGGTAAGAAGAAAGAGACAGAGAGGAAAGAAAGAAAGGGACCGAGAGAAGAAAGAAAGAGACAGGGGAAAGAAAGAAAGAGACAGAGGGAAGAAAGAAAAGAGACGAGGGAAGAAAGAAAGAGACAGAGAGGGAAGAAAGAAAGAGACAGGGGAAAGAAAGAAAGAGACAGAGGAAAGAAAGAAAGAGACAGAGGAAAGAAAGAAAAGATACAGAGGAAAGAAAGAAAGAAAGATACAGAGGAAATAAAGAAAGGTACAGAGAGAAGAAAGAAAGAGACATAGACGAAAGAATAAAGACAGAGGGAATAAATAAATAGACAGAGATGGAAGAAAGAAAGAGACAGAGGGATAAAGAAAGAGACAGTTAAAGAAAGAAAAGAGACGAGAGGAAAGAAAGAATAGAACAGAGTAAAAGAAAGAAATAGACAGAGGGAAGAAAGAAAATAGACAGAGGAAAGAAAATAAAGGGACATAGAGAATAAATAAAAGAGACAGATGAAAGAAAGAAAGAGACAGAGGGAATAAATAGCTTTGGCAATGAAGTTTGCAAGACCAAACGTATGTTTGGGGTTTGCCAAAAGCAATGACATTTTGAAAACCGTAGGGTTGACAAAAAATTTCTTTGGCAAAAATTGCTCTCGTAGTGCTTGATATTTGGGGCATTTAAGGAGAAAATGATACTCACATTCGAATGTGTTGGGACAAAAGGGACAGGAATGATCCGTTATAGCCCTTTGAAAAGCGAAAACGGTGGGGTTTTCAGACATGACATACCTAACCTAAATCTAATTATTGGTTTACGTAGATTTATATTTTTTCATTTCAGATAGATATGGAGAGAGACTATGGGACGATTTGAAAGAGGAAAAAAATTCAAATCGCTGTTTAGACTGAATTTGACTATTCCATCCTTGACGAAAACAATCAATTAATCTTTGTTGAAATTCCCGTAAGAAAATTCTATCATTTCCGACCCCTTGGTTTCCCCCATACAAGCCAAATCCATGATAATATAATGTAAACAAATGGAAGAAACCCAATTATTTTTGTTTCTACAATGCAAATTAAGAAGTGTCTGATAAGCTTTATAAGGAAGACGATCTTCGCGCATTTTCAAAGTTTTAAGCCAATATTTGATACACCTGGTTCTAGTTATTATATCTAAAGGATATCTGCCTGTTTCGCCATATACTAACGCACCAGGTGTTTGTACACTGACATTAAGAAATCTTTTAATTGCAAATAAGTGTACTTTTTTTTCTATTGCGCTGTGGTCAGCTACAAGCCCCAAACTTCACATCCGTAAGTGAGCATGGGTTGAATTTGGCTATCAAACAGCTTAAAAAATAAACGAGGACAATGGTTACCAAGTTTCCATAAGATTTTTAGTATGCATAGAACAGACTTTTTTGCTCGTGATGCCATATCATCAAGCGCGTAAGAAACGTTAACCCAGTTGAGAAAATAATTCCTAAGTATTTATATTGGTTAACAACTTCTATTTTATCACAGCCATAAAACCATTTTTCACGGGATGCTAAATATCCCCCCTTCCTGAACACTACAATTTTAGATTTCTCTAGGTTTGACAGTTAGCCTGTTCTTTAAAATATTGCTGTGGTTTCTTTTGTTGGAGTCCAATATGATATACGACAGCAGAATGATATCATCAGCGAATAACATTATTAGAATTTCTATTAAATCAGGTGGTAACCTAATGCCATGTTTGCCTTTTGAAATTATTTCATTTGTCAGTTCATTAATAAATAAAGAAAATAACATGGGGCTGCATATATCTCCTTGTTTTAAGCCTTGGGGACAGAAAAAGGTGTCAGTAAGGTCATTTTTACAGCGTACTCTTGCTTTAACTATGGAGTACATACTTTTTAATGCCTTAAACATTTTCCCATTAATTCCGTTTTTTCTTAGTATCTCCCAAAGTAATTTCTGTCAACAAGATCAAATGCTTTTTTAAAATCAATGAATGCAATATACAATTTCTGGCTATTACATAATTGTTTTTTAACTAAAACAAAAAGGGGTAGTCTTTGCCCCAACTTTGAACTTAGGGGGGGGGGGGGGGGGGGGGGGGGGGGGGGGGGGGGGGGGGGGGGGGGGGGGGGGGGCAGCAGGAGGTTGAAGATGTAAAAACTGGGAAAATGAAATTAAGAAAATATGAAAACTCTTCACTGGCTGCATAAGGGAACCATCGCAATCCCTTTTAAAGGCAGATATATTTGTATTGCCTGCTCCGAGGCCTTTCGTCCGCTGGGTCGGAAACTCATCAGGGAGACACGGCTGGCTGTATCTGCGCTCCTGGCGTCAAATAGAGACACACCACAGTCCATAATACCGTGGTGTTCTCACCACCAAGGGTGCAAAAAAGAATCCAATAGCACCCCCAAAGCAGCCAGCGAAGAGTAGTAAAGGAAACAAAACGAAAGTGTGGGGAGGAAAAAAGTTGCTGAAAAACTACAGATATTATGCAATAGTATAAAATGTAGGGGGCAATCTTTGAGCCTACGCTTGAGGATCCACCCAAGATGCAAGGGAGATCAAAGACAAACACAAAGACAGACAGAAACAAATACAAATAACCTCGATTTATCAAAACGAAATTGGAAATGAAATGAGGCAGGGAACAGTAAACAATAAACAGTAAACAAGTGGGGTAGTCTTTGCTCCCATAAGGAAACCTAACACAGAGTAAACTTTATTCAAGACTGGCACAGCCTTTTAAACTTGAATAAAGTCAGACAAATACAAAGACGAACAATCTGGAGGTTGAAGATGTGTAAAAACTGGGAAAATGAAATTAAGAAAAGAAATATGAAAACTCTTCACTGGCTGCATAAGGGAACCATCGCAATCCCTTTTAAAGGCAGATATATTTGTATTGCCTGCTCCGAGGCCTTTCGTCCGCTGGGTCGGAAACTCATCAGGGACACGATATCTGCCTTTAAAGGGATTGCGATGCTTCCCTTGTGCGGCCAGTGAAGAGTTTTCATATTTTCTTAATTTCATTTTCCCAGTTTTTTTACATCTTCAAACCTCCTGCTGCCCCTCCCCCCCCCCCCCCCCCCCCCCCCCCCCCCCCCAACCCCCTCTGTAAGTTCAAAGTTTTGCCAAGTCATTACTACGAAGACAATTTAGTTGTTGGCCTGCGCTTGTTTTTCCTCCACTATTAGATTGTTCGTCTTTGTATTTGTCTGACTTTATTCAAGTTTAAAAGGCTGTGCCAGTCTTGAATAAAAGTTACTCTGTGTTAGGTTTCCTTATGGGAGCAAAGACTACCCCACTTGTTTACTGTTTTATTGTTTACTGTTCCCTGCCTCATTTCATTTCCAATTCCGTTAAAACAAAAAGGGTATAGATATGGTCTAATGTACTGTATTTCTTCCTAAAACCCGCTTGCATTTCACTGATTATATTATTATTTTTCTACCCATATCGCTAGGGAACAGTCCTAAGTCAAACAGTTTGTTGAAAAATACAGTAAGTAAGAAAAGGAATAATTTTAGTATCAGCGTATTTAAAGAATTCACTACATAGCCCATCTGGCCCAGCAGCTTTATTATTCTTTAATGCCCTCAATGCATCCCTAACTTCACTTTCGGAAATTTCTGTTTCCAGGATAGAGATATCATAATCTTGGCCCCCTATATCTGCATATTCAGTGCTTTCATCAAAGTTGTCTAAATCTTGCACGGCAGAATCAAAATTAAATACTTTACTAAAATGTTGGAACCACTGTTCATTTGTTATATCATTGATAATTGGAGTAGCCTTAGATACCCTTTTTATAGTTTGCCAAAATAGTTTTGGGTCTCTGTTACTATCCTCTATGTTTTTTATTAAACACTTTCTATGAACTTGTTGTTTCTCCTTTAATAGATGTTTATAATCTCTAAGAAGATTACAATATATCACTCTGAGATCCTCTTTTATCCCTGCTTTTGTTACACTGTTTAAATTGTCGTAAGGCAAATCTGGCTTCCTGTCTTTTTTTCCCAGCAATCTGAATCGAACCAAGGTTTCTTACTATCATTGCCACTAGTAATTGTTTTTAGCATGCATTGACCTGCTTTGTATAAGGCTTCATTGAATTTGCCTAACGCCAGATTGATATCTATATCAATTTGATTTAAAGCATCCATAAAAAGTAACTGTAGATCCTGAGAACATAATTGTGCAATATATTCTGGTTCTTTATCTTTATTCCATACAAATTTATTTACTTTGTATGTTTTCTTTAAAATTCTTCTCATTAGGACAATGTTCAGCAAGCTGTAGCTCAAAATGAACAGGCATATGTTTAGACTCGATTCTGGACAATACTTTAAGCTTTACACCCAGATGAACAATGGATCTTGACATCAAGAAATAATCTATCACACTAGACCCGTGGGTGCTATATATGTGTAGCTGCCATTTTCGTCACCCGCAAGAAAGCCGTTAACAATTACGATGTTAAATTGTTCACACACTTCAAGAAGGTATTTTCCAAAATCATTAACAGTTTTATCTTCGGATATACGTGTAAACAGAGATGTAACATCAGAATCATCTTTCAAATCCTCAAGCATTCCACCGTTAGGCAAAAGTTCGTTAACATTCCTACTGCCAGTTCTTGCGTTGAAGTCTCCAAATATTAACAAAGGAAGGTCTCCATAATCTTGTGTGAGGTCAAGTATGCACTGTTCTAAAAGATATATACCATTTTCTATTTCTGTTTCACAATAATACTGACTGTGAAGTGGGGGTAAGTACATTCCTAACAGAAAAACAATCCATAGAATACCCAATTAAATCTTTAGACATTCTGAGAATTAAACAACTGTCTAACTCTGTAGGGATATATTTTATGAAATGTACAAAATTGTTTCCTAACTAACATTACAATCCCTCCAGACAGACGAGCAGTAACTATATTTGATAGTGTACACCCGGGGATACAAAAACCTTGTAATTTGGAAAAAGATTGACTGGAAAATCAACTGAAAATGTTTCTGTCAGTAAAATAAAATCATATGACTGGAGAAATGATCTAATCTCTGGGTCATAGATTTTTGACAGTCCTTCTATATTATAATTCAAGAAAGAGAAAGTACTATTTAAATCCTTGGAATTATTTACAGGACAATGAACATGGGCAAGGCCTGACCCCTAGGTGTTTGTATCTGAGGTGTGAGTTGTGCGTTTAGTTGTGCTTCTTCCACCTGTGATTGTGAAAGCTTCTGTGAGGTGAGTCTGTCTACCTTTAGTCCTGCTTCGTGTACGGGGGCCATATCGAGGGGTGTGGTCCTCCTCATCCTCCAAAAATATGGAGGTGTTTTGAGGTACTGGACTAGATTGAGTAGAGGGTTTTGTTGACAGGTGATTGGCTTTCAATGTCATCATGAAATACGGCATTAGTTTCTTGTGAATGATTCCTTGTTGCAGTTTCTATTTCAGGTTGCAATTTATCTATAAATGGCTGATTTTCTGCTCTTGTCTTTGGTCTCAGTGTTTGATAGTCCTGAGTGTTGTCCATGGTAAGGGGAGTTGTTACATTGATCATGCTCTGATTTTGGGAATGCTCAGGCTGGAGATTTGGTCTACTTGTATACTTTTAGACACACAGTGTTCCCCGATTCACCAGCACACGACTGCTCCCCGCCTCCCCAGCACTTCACCAGCACACACGACTGCCTCCCCGCCTCATCAACAGCAGACCATGGATCCGCCAGCTGCTTGACACGTGTTTGACTTAAGTCCAGTTCTTTTTTTCCGCTGTGGGTGGAGTGGCTAGAGATTTACTGACTGGTGTTCTGAAGGCAGAGGGGGGTGCAGATGATTGAGTCACTTCAGAAGGACCTGTTCTTGCAGCTGTACTATGGAGAGGCTGCGTTGAAGATAGGGGTCCATCATCAAGACATAAAGTGTTGTGTATGGCATACGATGCTGCAGGCAGTGTAACTGATATATCATCGCTAGGAGATTGGCACACTCCACAAGTGTTAATCCCTGTGGGATATGTTGTCTGAGCATCTTTCTCGGACTTCTCCCTATTGAAAGGGGGAGAATCGGGTGTCCTAGCTTGGAGATCAGCATCCTGGTGAGAGCTGAAGCTTGGAGGAGACACTCTACCCATCCTGTTCCGGGGGGGACACCAGTCTGGCTCCCCACTTGTCAACAACTGTCCCCTTCCCAAGATGGCGGGTGCGTTGGGGCATGGGAGGATTCACTGGCTGTCCATTCATCTTTTTTACAGGAGTGTGGCAGGGCAGTGTCTTCCTTTTCTGAGTATTCCTTTTAATTTTGATTTCTGTACCTGGCTGGTCTCCAAGATTTCCGGTGTACTCATATTGTTTGAGTTGAGGAAAGGTATCCAAGCTTGCAAACCAGGGTAATTCACTGGCACCCTGAGGGGTTGATATCTTTTTAGTTGCGGTATCTTGGGGACTCAGATGGATGCCTTGATCATCATTTACATTTCTGTTAGGTACATCCTTGGAATATTCAGCAGGTTTATCAGGGTATCCTCTTGAAGAAGCATTTGTTTGTCTGTTTCTGTAGGAAAGACGACCATTCCAGAAGTATGCAGACCTCCCAGCATTCCTCTCCTCCTTGATGATCTGGTTTTGACGGGTAGTCAAATCTGAGGCAACACGGATATGGAGTTCGGAGGACAAGTGTCGCCTACAGTCTTGTGATTTCAAGATTTGTAATTTATCACTCCAGTGGCTGAAAGTCACAATTATTGGGCGGATGAAATGTGGATTTTTACTCTTTTGTCCCACACAATGTGCCCGTTCTATATCTTGGGAAGTCCACTGCTTAGCAGGAAAGAATCTAATCAGCAGCTGGACAATCTTACGGGTGCAGTCAGTATCATTCTCTTGTAGACCTTCATAGACATTTGAAAAATCTCAAGTTGTTCCTACGTGAAAAGGACTCTAGCCTATCTAAATGATCCTCCATTTCATGGCAGACTTTGACAAAGAGATCCTTCCACTGAAACAAATTTTTACACTGTTCTTCCAGAATGTAACACTTGGTAGCGAAGACACCAACGTCATGTCTGAGTCGCTCATTGTCCTTCACCAGGTTTCAAAGCTTTGCTTTAATGTACTTTCATGGTCAATGTATTGGGGATAACCTGCCAAGTTAAACATTCTCTGCTGCAAAGACTCATACGTTGTATTGTTGTCGAATCTACGAATATCACTTGGTCTCTGGGAGATGAATGTTCCTGATAATATGGTCCTGGTTCAGAGTAATGACTTTGATCGTAATATTTTCTTGTAAAGTTGGGATTACCATAATTAGTATGTTGGGTAGATTGTTGCGTTGGACCAGGGTTCGCCTCTATATCCCCACAAGACAGAAGGAACCAGCTTAGTAAAATAAAGGATGTTTTTTGAGAAAAAAGAGGTATACGGCGAGCCAAGAGCAATGGAACATGATAATAATTATGTTCTTTCTTTCTTTTCTTCCACCTCGTCATGAATTCGAAAGGTACTGCCACTGCCCACATGAGAAACAGTCTGTTCAGATGTGTAGTTATTGAATTTTCTGAAGGGCACAACCATGAGCATGAATTCATTCTAGACCATTGTGTGTTTATCACAATTAAGAAATGGTAAGAATTGAGGCGTGTTATCACAATATATGGGGAGAAGTACATACATAGTGGGCAAGGAAGGACCTACAGTCTTGGGGGGCGCCGTCACATACGTGGGGGTATACGTCATCGTAGATGGAGAGAGATGGAGAGACGCCATCGTAGATGGAAAGGAATGCACCAACACTGATGGAGAGGGGCACAGCATCGCAGTTGGAGAGAGGTACGCCGTCACTGATGCGGAAAGGCACGCCGCCACAGGCGAACCGGGGAACGTCATCGCAGATGAAAGGTAGCAAATCATTGCAGAGAAGGGGGGGTGTACCATCGCTGATGTATAATGACATGCCATTGTGGATAAGGAGATGCATTCCATCATAGATAAAGAAGAACACGCCATAGTAGGTGAAGAGGGGCATGTCATCATTAATCCGGAGGAGCACGTCATCAGAGATGAAGAGGGGCATATCATCACATATGAAGAAGGGCACGCCATTGCAAATGAAGAGGGGTATGCCAACGTTGATGCAGAATGGCATGTCATCAGAAGTGAAGAGGGGCACACCATCACGGGTGAGTAGAGCACGTCATCCGAGCCGAAGGGATGCATGCCATCGTAGTCGTAGCGGGGCACGCCACCTTTGATGAAGAAGGACATACCGTCATGAAGGGGTACGCCATTGTAGAAAGGGGACACACCATCGTAGACAATAGGCACATCATCGTAGATAAGGGGCACATCTTCTTCGTAGAGAAGAGGTACATCATCGTAGACAAGGGATACATCGTCATAGACAAGGGGTACATCGTCGTAAACAAGGGGTACGTCGTCGTAGACAAGGGGGAGATCATCGTAGACGAGGGGCGCATCCCTGTAGACAAGAGGCGCACCCTCGTAGACAAGAGGCACGTCATCGTAGACAAGGGGGGAATAGTTGTAGACAAGGGGGAGATCGTCGAAGACAAGGGGTATGCCACCGTAGACAAGGGGCACGTCATCATAGTCAAGGGACGTACCATCGCAGAGAAGGGGCTCAGCACCATAAGTGAGGGGCATGCCGCCATATGCAAGGGGCACATGACCAATGTAAAAACAAAGGACACAACACTGTAGATGGGGGGCATGCCATCATAGACAGGAGGCACACCTTCAGTGCAGACGAAGGACACGCCATCGTGGATGAGGGACACACCTTCGCAAGTAACGGGGAATATGCATTAAAAAGTGTGATCATCTCGCACAATGGAGGCACACATTGAGGTGTGTGGCCATCGCCGTGTTGGTCATGGAAGTATTATTGGTGTCAACATGAACATGTTGAAATGAATGCGAATCATAGTCACCTGTCGCAGCCTGTTTTCCATCAAGGCGGACACTTGTTATCACAACAAATCCGATGAGCAGTGTGATCATACAGGAGAACGGCCAGCAAAGTTTAATTTCAAACACCTGTGATTCACCTTTTCTGTTCTTTTTTTGTTGCGACTGAACACATGCTTTACACGTGCTTTTTTCATGGTGGCTAAATGGGAGACAGGACGGGTTGCCGTGATTTAGCGAACACAGATCACGCTTTCAGTTCCTTCTAATTTATGTATTAATTTTTGTGATTAATTTCCGCCACAGTAATATGAATTTTACATAAATAAGTTGACAGGTCAAAAGAACGTACCTTCACACACCACTATGCAGAAATTCACAAACAAAGAAGCAATGTAGATAGTCACATTTGGCCATTAACCGCAGACAGTTTTGCTGAGATACACACACATGATCGCTCAGGGGAAGAGAGAGAGAGAGAGAGAGAGAGAGAGAGAGAGAGAGATAGAGATTGATTGTGTATGTGTGCATGTGTGTGAGTGCGTGTGTGTGTGATACTATGTTTATACGAGAGAGAGAGAGAGAGAGAGAGAGAGAGAGAGAGAGAGAGAGAGAGAGAGATTATGAAGCGTACTGCTACTGTATTTGCACACACTGGTGTGAACGTGTTTGTTAATGTGAAACCCATTTACTTGTATGAATTCCAGAAAAAGAAACAGTTTTACAGCAAATGGTCCGTTATACCTGGTGTTCAGATTTGTTTGTTTCAACTTGTAAACAATTTGATATCAGAATGAACATTTCTTCCATGAATGTGGTGATCAACATATTATTTGTGTGTTGACTGACTGACCAATGGGTTAGTTGATTGATTGATTGATTGATCCGCAGCGCATGGTTCATTGATTGATTTACTGATCAGCAACCCACTCCTTTTGCCAGTCAGTCAGTTTGGAAACCCATTCCAACCGATGATTAGTTGTTAATAACATGTTAAGCATTCTCTCAGTCAATCGTCAGCCATATCACCACACTGGTTATTCTGTCTGTCCCTCCACAGCCACATCCAGGCCTGTCCAGCCACAGCGCCAGCATCAGCGTCGACAGAGAGCAATTAGTATCACGTCATCATGAGGCAACCCACCAGAGGAGACACTGCGCTGCTGCTGAGTCACTTTTACGGCGCTCAGTGGTGCTGATCAGATCCAACATATACAGAACACCACCAAAACAATCCCCCCCCCCCCCCCGACACACTTTCTCCCCCCCCCCCCTCTCCCCTCCCCATTACTGATGTCAGTAATGATTGCCCGGTCTCTGATTCGTTCTTGAAATACGCTGGTGGCTTTTTCAGTACAAATATCTCCACTACCTTAATACGAGTTTCCTCTTTTTTAATCACTCTCTCTTTTCACCCTACTGAACAACAACACCATCAACAACAGCAGCAGCAGCACCACACCACCACCACCACCACCACCACCACCACCACCAACAAATTCGTCTTTCTTTATTGTCGTTTACTGCTCCCTGTCTTTGTGAACTGTCTTTGTTCTGGAAACTCTTTTAACACCTGTATTCTGATAACTATTTATGACACAGCACCTTTCTTCGTTTGTTCTTTTTTGTTGTTTTAATCTGGCGACAAAGTGGTAAAACCTATGTGCACTGCCCAGGGTGGATACCAAGTATCTATTTAGCAGTGTCTAAATGTCCATATGGCTTTTTGATGCATTTTTGTGGCATTTAGGTGTTTTCCACCGTTGAGGACTTTTTTTTTAAACCTCGGAGTGAAAAATCAAGGGAAAGCCTGGTACTCCAAGCACTCCTGTATTTACACGCCAAAAGAAGTCAACAGTTTAACGACCGTGCCATTAATTGCTTTGTTGTTGTTATTGTTTTTTTTTTTTTTTTCTTTCTAAGAATACTTTTTTTTAATGTTCTGACCTGATCAAGATGTGCAGCTTTGTGCTATTGTATGACGTAACAACCCTGAAATAAATGTCTGTGTGGCCAACTGGAGTATAATTAAAAACAATTTTGCACAGTCACTGTGCCGAGGTGAGTGAGTACCCCCCTACCCCCCTCCCCCCCACCCCCCCCCCTCCCCCCCCCCCCCCCCTCCCTGCCCATGAAAGGCTTCACCTCGTCCACCCAGTGAGAGTCCCAATGAACTTGCCAGTAGACAGTGTTTGTGAAATGTGCAAAGGAAGTAAGCTGTATGAATGCAGGCGTTCAGCAGAGTGACCTCGCTGTTTTCATGGGATAAACAGCACTGGCGGGCTCGTACCTGGCAGCCCCTTCAGCCAGCATAACGGTTCTGTCAGGAAGGAAATGCCAAAACATGGCTATGAAATGATGCGCCTGCTATGGAGGCAACCGATATTATGATCGTTATCCTGGGAGCACTTCAAATCAGATGTTTGACTCTCTAGATCTGTTTGCTTGACCCATAAACTGAGAAAAGTAACTCTGTGCAATAGAAAAAAGTAGGGTTATCTTGCCCTGATTTTTCTTCTTTCTGGAACGAACTCACCACGAGAATGATGTGAAGAAACTAAAGGGGAGATCACTATGAAATCAGGGCAGGAGGGGATGCAAAATGTGTGTGTGTGTGTGTGTGTGTGTGTGTGTGTGTGTGTGTGTGTGTGTGTGTGTGGTGGGTGGGTGTGGTGGGTGGGTGGGTGTGGGTGTGTTGACCAAAATAAAGCAATCGAATTCAAAAGTAAATCTAGGCACCAGTTGATTGCCTGACCGAATACCAAAGAAGAGTCATGTCACTAAGACACGGATCAAGAGTGGTCACACCCTGCAACAAAAAGCGGGAGCACCTAGCGCGGGTGGTGTTATCCACATCTTGTCACAACTGCCACATACAATGGCGGACACAACCGTCCACAGACATCATTACAGACAACTCTTTCGCTTAATACAGAGCTCATGAGACTTGCTATTGGTACTTGATTACTCACTGTGCACAGCAAATCACTTTGAAATAATAAAACAGACCCCTGCAGAAATCAATTACAACGTCATGCATTTGAGAAAGGCATCAAAACACAGACATGAACACCACATAAAGATGAAAAAAAAGAGGAATCTTAAAATTGAAAGAAAGGAATATCAAAGACACAGCTTACGCTGGCTAATTGTAACCAAGGATTACAGTATATAAGAAATGCAAAACGATCGAGTCTTCTATCCATGGGAAAAATGTCTCAAAAAGAAAGACATAAACATCAGAGAAGAGGAAGGCGAAGATATCACATACAGATTAAACTAGTCTTAAAATTATAAAGTGGGAATATAAACACACAGGCCTATACTGTCCAGTGATGAGAGATACAGGTCCATATGGATGGCTTAAAAAGAAATATTCCTGTGCTTAATTCACTAGACACCAATGCACCAGCCAGAAGGGTCACTAGATGATTGCAGAACATACAAAACGAAAAAAATGATACTGAATCCAGCCCCGGATGCCTTCAGTTTTCCGCGTGGATAACGGAGAAAAAGATGTTTAAAAATCTGTTTAGCCCTAGAATCTCCAGCGCTGTCCAATGCATAAGATGGTCATCATTCTCCGTCCAGACTGGTCAGTGGGTCACATGCTGACATCACTCCAGCTTCTGTGCATGACATGGAGGTCATTCTGGTCTGTCAGTGGCCATTACCTTTACCTAGTTCCCGAAGGTACTTGGTGTGCCAGACTTGAGATTGGAAAACCAGCTACACAGCCCGGCCAATTCAGACGCCTTTTGGAAGAAAAAAAAAAAAAAACATACACCCCAAGGTGCCAGATGAACCAGTGTAGTAATGTCTTCAGTTAGTTGAACCAACAAGCTGGGAGCAGTTCTACACCATCTTTGGAAGGCTACGCTGTGTTCACATACGGCGCAGGCCATAGCTGCTCCCTGGCAGATGCCATCGTGTCACCGCCAGATTCGACACAATAGGATCTCCATCGAGACACCCCTATACGTGTACCAGCTTGTACGAATGCAGAGCTCACTGTCAAAAGGAGCCACCACCAGTCGAACTGCTGCACACATCCCTCAGCCACACTCGTTGCCGTTTTGCTGACAGGTGAAAACAGTACAACTCTGGACACATGCATCCTTTCGCAATAAGGCCTCACGTGCCCTCTAAACACAATTCTGAGCCGCAATCTATCCAGTTGTCAACAGGACTTTCCATGTGGTCAGTGGATCTTTCCCCTCCATCATCACGTTTCCCCAGAGTCAGCGATAAGGCCGAAGAAAAAAAAAAAAACATACACATGAAAGTGCCAGTGGGACCCACAGAAATACTATCTTCAACTGCCAAACCAATCAGCCAGGAGGCTGGTGAAGTTTGAGTGCCCATTGTCTTCCTCGTTGGTGTCGCGCCGTTTAATATCCGTTCTAATATACATACATAACATTAAAACAAAACCTTCGTCATGAATGGAAGCGGATAAGAAAAAAGATCCCATCTCTACAGGCGCTCTCCAAGTCTTCTGTTTCTTCAGAAGTGTACGTATATGGATATCTATGCAATAGCTGTTTCAATCAGTTCTGAACTCATCAGGTCAGCTACTTGCTTCTTCTTGTTTGTCTGCTGGCAAAAAAAAAGCCTGTGCAAAGAAATGTTGAACCGATTTCCACAGAATTTGATCAGAAAATGGATTGGCCCATGGATAAACCCTGGACAGAGTCGCCTTCCTTGTCACCCCATATTTACCCTGTGACCCTAACGTTGATCTCTGTGGATGCTGCTGTTGAAAAGGATTGTAATATTGTGGGGGTCTTGGTCAGTAATGACAACAACGGTTATCTCCCGTTCTAGAGACAGATGGGTCTCTCTCTCTCTCTCTCTCTCTCTCTCTCTCTCTCTCTCTCTCTCTCTCTCTCTCTCTCTCTCTCTCTCTCTCTCTCTCTCTCTCTGTCTATCAGTCTGTCTCTCTCCTTGTCTGTGTTTTCATTTGTGTCGGTCTCTCTGTCTGCCCGTCTGTCTGTCGATATGTCTGTCTGTCTGCCTGTCTGTCCGTCTGTCTCAAAATATCTTTCACGCGCGACAAGCACGCACGTGGCCATTGCAATGGAGATAATTTCTACAGTAACCACTCCATCGATGTACACAGTTACATCCCTTCTGACATGTGTGGCATGAATAATGTGGTTGTCATTTAAAGTTCAGATAGCAAGCTCCAGGTTGGGTCTTATTCTGCGTTTGGTGAAAATAAGGAGAACTAAGGTATCCTACATCTAAACGATCAGTTACAAAATACTAAAGCAAATGCTGATGAAAAAAAATGTTTTCCTTTTTAATTTCTCTTTATCTTTTTCAATGTTGGGGAAACAAATATTTTCCGTCTAAAGGCCCAGCTATAAAATAGTATGTTAATTAATGATTGAAAATTGTTTACCCTTCCTGTTTTG
>JADBJO010001772.1:327500-338828 GCA_016801955.1 Conus betulinus | reverse complement strand
TGCCACTGCTGCCACACAAAGACTACGGAAAATAAGCGAATCATGGACCCAAAGGTGTTGCCAAACCCTTAGACTGGCCTTATACTAGCCAGACAGACACCCGATCTGTGCTGAACATCATACAATTCTGTGTTGCCAGTAGTGGGGGCGAATCACACAGACGGGATAACATGTTGACACAGACTTATTTATTGGTTTATTACACCTGAGCATGCCTGCAGTAAACAATACAGGGATGTGTGATCACGGTCGTTGTTGGGGTATTGAGGAGTCTGTCAAAGACATGACAGCCAAAGTCAAACCAAACTCAGCTAATTGTTCTCTCCACAGCAGAAAATTCCTTGTTGTCTATGTGCTGTCTGAAATGGGTTCCTATCTTTACGTTAATTCTCTTATCCATTTTCTTCCCCACTGCCGGCAGTTTGTTTCGCTTCATTGTAGTGTTTTAATCAGAACTTTGCCATGTCCTTTTCATTATTGTGAGCAGTTAGTCTGCTTGTTCTTACATCCTCTCCAGTTCTGTTTCAAGTTCAGGGAGTTCCACGTAGACTAGTCACCGAGGCTTTCCTGTCAACAGAAGTATGCAGTTATTTACTATCCATACATATAACATTAGACCGACTGAGAGGGACAGAAACACAGTGTGAGAGGAGAGAAAGAGTGAGGAGAGAAAGAGTGAGAAAGAGACTGAAAGACAGACAGGCAGACAAGAATGTGATTGAGAGAGAGGGAGTGATTTAAAAAAAAAAAAAGAAAACCTATACACAAGAAAGATTTTTTTCATATCACCTTGACACCACAACATTCCAACACTTAAACTTATTCCCTGCACTCTCCAACTATGGTAGGCATGCACTTTACAATGCAAGTTATGTGCAAAGCGTTAGCAGTAGAGTAATGTTTATGTACATACAACTTCACTGCACACTTTTACAAAACAAAGAGTCATAAGCATTAAATGACTCAGAAAAAACTCTGACTCTCATACTAATATATATATTGAACAGACAAAGAATGTTTCATAATACATATACTGAAGGCCAGCTGTCTCCCTGAATTATCTGATATCACTAATACACCACACACACACCCACACACACGCACACACACACACACACATTTTCTGTTATTACTGTTTTATTTCTATATTTCGCACTAAATGCAACTTTTACCTGGGACCACACACACACACACACACACACACACACCACACACACACACACACACACACATGCACACACACACATGCCACACACACACACACGCAATAGGGTCCAAGAGTTTTAGAAGAGCTTTCTGGCAAGAGGTTTTGAGGTGTTTAATATGGCTGAGAAAGTTGAGTTTTTGGTCGAAAATAACTCCAAGGAATTTGGCCTCTGTGACAGCTGAAATGGGAGATTTCCCTATTTTGATTTCAGGATCTGGAAAAAAAACTGACGAAAATTATGGAAGTGAATGCACTGTGTCTTCGTAGGAGAGAAAGTAAAGCCGTTTTCATCCGCCCATTGATGAATTTTATCCACACAAAGCTGGAGCCTGCGCTGGACACTCGGGTACAGGCTTCCAGTTGCATAGACAGCAAAATCATCCACAAACAATGAGCAGTCTGAACCCTGCTGAACTGACTTGACAATGTTGTTAATCTTGATGCTGAATAGGGCGGAGACAGTATGCTCCCTTGTGGAACACCCAACTCCTGCTCATGAACATCAGAGAGAGTGGTGCCAACCCGGACCTGAAACTGTCGGTCTGCCAAAAAATTTTGAATGAAAAGTGGAAGATGACCCCGAAAACCAAGATCATGGAGATCATGAAGAATTCCAGCTTTCCAGGTGGTATCGTAGGCTTTCTCCAAGTCGAAGAATATAGCCACTGCGTGGTGTTTGTTCAGAAAGGCGTTCCGAAGCGTAGATTCCAGACGAATCAAATGGTCCACTGTAGTATGATGTTTACGGAAACCACACTGTTCTTTCGCCAAAAGGCCGTCGGTTTCAAGTTTCCACATGAGTCTAGCGTTGACCATTTTCTCCATCAGTTTACAGACACAGCTGGTCAAAGCTATTGGACGGTAGTTTGACGGGTTGGAGAGATCTTTTCCAGGTTTGGGAATAGGAATGATGAGGGCTTTTCGCCAAGATGGTGGGAAGAATCCAGTAGTCCATACATGGTTGTATACATGTAGCAGGATGTGCAGACCTTTTTGCGGAAGATGTTTCAAAAGTTTATAATGGATTTCATCTATACCCGGAGAGGAATCGTTGCAAGAAAGTAAGGCGGATTTCAATTCATTTAAAGTGAAAGGAAGATTGTAGTCTTCCACGTTGTCTGACGAAAAGTTGCAGGGTGATTTTTCTTTAAGGGCTTTGTTTTTGACAAAACTGGCTGACTTGTTAGAAGAGGAGGAATTCTTTTCAATGGTTGAAGCAAGCAAGCAGATTAGCAACTGCTTTTTTCTCTGTTATTAAAGAATCAGAAAACTTGAGGTGGTTCACAGTGGGGCAGGTGTTCTTCCCTTTAATTTTCTTGATGATTTTCCACACTTTTTTCTTCGAAGTTTTGGATGTGAGACTTGAGCAAAACTGTCTCCAAGATAATCGCTTACTGGTCTTATATATGTGTTTCGATTTGGCCCTCAGTTTCTGATGCGCTCGGACGTTGGGCATCGAGGGTCTGCAAGAAACCCTACGTTGAGCTCTTTTACGGGTTTTGTTAATTTCTTTGCACTCAGAATTGAACCAAGGAACTTTTGGCATTACGGGCTTCTTGGAAGATGTCTGGATGGTTGACTTTGCGCAATTCAGTATGAAATCTGAAAGACTTCCTGCCGGATCGTCACTTTGCAGGATCTTGTCCTCTTCCAGATCCATAAGAAACTTAGTGGCAAAGAGGTCCCAATCTGCTTTGTTGAAATTGAGGCGTTCTGGCAAAGACTCGCTCTCTGCATTTGTACACCGAAGCAACACAGGAAAGTGGTCACTACCATGCAGGTCCTCATCAACCTCCCAAACAAAAAATCCAAAAACAAAGATGGATCACAGACAGAAAGATCCAGACAAGATGTGGTGCCATTAGCGGAGTGAAAGTAAGTTGGTGATTTCCTGTTCAAGACACACAGATCAAGCTCCGAAAACACTTCCTCTAAAAGCAGACCCCGTGGTGAAGATCTCTCACTCACTTTCCCCATAGAGGAGAGTGGCCATTCAGATCACCCAACAGCAGGAAGGGTCGAGGAAGCTGCTCCAAGAGTGAAATGAGGTCCTGTTTGGTGACGCAGATGTTTGGAGATAAGTACAAACTACAGACAGTAACTGTTTTGTGGAGAGTAACCCGAGCTGCCACTGCCTGAAGCGGAGTCTGCAGAGCAACTGGGCTGTACAGAACAGAGTTGTGAATGAACAAGGCAACTCCACCAGAAGCACCATGTTCAACAGACTGTGCAGGTAGATTTAAAAAACTGTAGCCAGAAAGTGAAAAAATTTTTGTCAGACTTGAGAAGAGTTTCTTGGAGGGCAATTAGCATCGGCCTGCCTCACGGCACAACAGCTGCAATTCTTCATAATTGGAAGACAGTCCCCTGATATTCCAATGTATGATTGAATCCATTGTGGATGAGTCCATCATAAAAGAAATATGGTGAAAGAAAATAAATCTCGTAATTCTTCTTTTTTCCATTATCAACATCATCTGGATCCGAGAGAACTGCAAATCTGTTGAAATTTCTCTCCGCTTTTTTCTCTCGATCTGATACAATTTTGTTCGGCGTTTTCTTTTTAGGTGGCGACTTGGTCTTTCCTCCAGAACCGCCAGCTCCCTTGTTGACAGCTGTAGGGTGCCCTTTGGAGGATTTTGAGGGGGGGGTCTTGTCTTGTACTTCAACGACTTCCACTCTCTGCCGCTCTGAAGTGCCTGTAGGTCTTTTGCCCCTGGTGGTCTGGGGGCGGGAGTAGGCTTTGAAGACTGACTCGTATCTGAAGGCGACGACTGCTGGGGTTCATCGCATGCAGTGGTTCTGCCTGAGGCTACAGACTTTTCTGGCTCTCTCTCGGCAAACGAGGACTCCACCGTCTGCACTCCGATGCTGACTGTTGTTGGCTTCTTTACTGCAGCTGCAAACGAGAGCCCAGCAGTTGGTTGACTTTTCATAGCAATCTTTCGCCTCAAAAAACGGGATTCGCTGTTCAGTCTTTATTCTCTGAATTTCCTTTTCCTTTAACCAGTTTGGACAGGTCTTCGATGATGATGGGTGCTTGCCTCCACAGTTGGCACAGAGTGGTGGACTGTCACACACACCCTGGTGGACTGGCTGGCAGCAGGTACCACACACCTTCTTCCGTACATCTATCCCTCACATGGCCGTACCTCTGGCACTTGAAACAGCGCAGAGGTGATGGGATGTACAGTGACACTGAAACTCTCAGGTAGCCCCGTAATCGACTCCGGGAGAGAAGTAGAGCAGAAGGTCAAGAAAAGGGTGTCAGTTGGAATCCTGTCATTGCCTTTACGCACAAGCACACGATGAACGTGGGTCACTCCTTGAGATGCCAGCTCTGACTTGATTTCAGCCTCCGACACTCCTCTCAGATCTCTGCACCGGATTACTCCTTTCGAAGAGTTCAGAGATTTGTGTGGAGACACTTTGATCGGTCGATCCACTAACGGTTGTTGATTTTAACAGCATCTCGAGTGCAGCTTGGATGAGCACTCAATCAGAAGTGACCCATTCCTCAGTCTCTTGACGCTCTTTGGCTTCCCGCTGAGGCCATTGATTCCCTTCGCAATCGCAAAAGGACTCAGGCCTGACAGAGGTCTATCTTCATCTGCTCCCTCCACAATCAGCCAGCTGGGCCAGAAGCCTGAAAGGACTCTCGTCTCATGTTCCGAATCCGTGTCCGTCTCTGTTTCTGAATCCTGCCTGTGTCTTTTTTTGTTTTTGGTGCCATGGTGTATTCATTAGAATTCATCTCTTTTGATTCCCACCCGCCATCGAGTCCCAACAAGGGGGATGCCCATTTTATACGGAATTCCAGTATATCTGGGCACCAGGACTTCAAAGGAGATATACACAGGCCTGAAAGCATCCCTGCCACAGAAGCTCCCAAACCCGTTTGACCCGCCGCCGCCTTCTAGCCTGAGCTAGGGCATGCACGCGACCAGCCGCTTGATCGAAGTGGGCCACTTCGACCACCTGTCTAGGGGAAGTCCAGGCCAAAGAGGTGTGTTGACTTGATGCACCCGCAGTCACATCAGCGGTCTCAACCTCCAGGATCCTATTCTCCCCCATCACAGGACGCACCGCACGGCAAACACGGTGGGCCTCAAGAAGACCACAGAGAAAAGAGAGAGTGTTGGAAAGAAGACTTGAAGGGGAGACGAAAGATAGAAAAGACCCAAATAAGAAAGGCAGAAAACAAGAAAAGGAGAAAGGCGGGGGTTACTATTAGTCAGGATCCTCACCCTTAGCCTGTCTGACATGGGAAGCCCTACCAGGGACATCAACTCCTTACCACGTTGCGCTTAGGCCAGACAGCATCTTCGACTTTTCAGGCCTAGAAGCATTTGAAAAAAAAAAAACTAGCCTATCTTCAAGTATTGATGCCCCCGCCAGCAAAGCCTAAGGGATCACAGCCACGGCAAGGTTGCAACCCCCGGAGGGAGTGGAGCGTTTGTATCTCTTGTCCGCGACCTAATTTCTCACAGTTAGCTGCTTATTCGAATACTTGTGTGAATACAGGCAAAGATAATTATCCCATTTCTGAAAATAAACAAAAAAATTTCAAAGTTTTTGAATAATTCCCACTTTTTTTTTAAAAAAAAAAGGCACAAAAAGACAAAATTGTTGATGTTTTTTTTTCGGTGGAGTATCCTATATCTGTTCAATGTTTAATTCTTATAAACTAAAGTAAACACGTGTATTTCAAATTAAAATCAAATCAATAATACAAAGAACACTAGTTCACGTTCGAAACAATAGAGTGAATCTGTCCATGTCTTCAATAAATCGATCAAAAAACTTGTGCCAGTGTGATTCATAGGTTTAAATACTGCAAATGACAATAAATGTTAAGATCAGTTGTGCCAGTGTGATTCATAGGATTAGTTTGAGACTGCAAATGACAATAAATGTTTAAGGTCAGACAACTGCAGGGTTGAAGGTGAGAATGAAGAAGGAAGGAGTAAAGGAAAGGAGATAGATAGCATAAGTTTAGGGGGGGGGGGGGGAGAGCACGATGATTCATTCAAAAAGGCCATTGGGGTCGAATCCATGAAATATGAACGACAAGATAACGATCTAATGGATTTAAAATACTCGCTGTAAACATGTGAAATGCACGAACAGGCTTACTTGTTTTGAAACTATATGAAAAAAAACTGGTACATTGAAATAATTTACACAGGTAAATTAAAACGTTTCTGGTGATGTTTTGGCTTTTTATCGATAACAATGACACAACTAAACAGAAACTAGATGATTTAATGTAAAGTTTTGTTGGACAAAATATTTCACTTCTTAGATCACTCAACGCTGAACAACTGGACAGAATGATTTTCATCCTCTGCCGCCTGAACAACGGAAGCGACATAGGGCAATGCCACTGCCACCACGTTTGTCTCTGAGAGTAAATGACACGTACACTGAAACTGACCTTGGTTAACGCAGTTTTGACAACACTATTCGTAGACACTGTAACACACGGTTCTGTCAAGTGACTGACTTGAACGAATCTGTACAATGAAACTCTGTCGCTCGTCTCAATAAAAAAAAAATCCCATTCCTACCACCTACAGTTCACAATCTACCGGGAAAAACAAGCCACAAAACCTCCCACACACCTAACACTGTAACTAATCCATACATACTAAAAAAAGAAAAACATCATTAGATACAAACAGTTATATACACCACTTGCCTTTTTTTTTTTGGTAAACTCTTTGAATAAGTTTACACATAGTCCGGTATACCTCAGTACACTTGAGTATACTTTCACAAACATATTCACACACTCACGAGCACACACATACATGCACAAAATTTTAAACAGCTCTGCACCTACACACATATATCTACACACATACGCGCGAGCGTGCGCGCGCGCTCGCGCGCTGCCGTGCGCGATTGCACACACGCACACACACATGCGCGCTCACACACACACACACACACACACACACACACACACACACACACACACACACAGGCGCGCGCGCGCGCGCGCGCGCTACACAAATACCTCCGCCACTATAGCCCCCGTAACTTCACCTCCATATCACCACCGCCGCCGTCGTTGTCACCACAAACACTGCCACAAGCACACCACCACCACTACTACCATCATCACCATACGTTCACCACCACCATCACCCACCCACCCCATGACCAACATATTGCAACCACCACTACCACCAGCTCCAACACGCCCACCACCATCATCTCCTCATCCGGAATTCATCTAAAACATAATGATTTTATCGTTTTAAACAAATCTCGTAAAATGGTGACCAAAGCATACAACTCTGGCACCTGCAGCCTGAAAACAGCCGAGCCATGACGAGGGCGGCAGCAACAGCAGCAATGACACTGGCAGCACTGGTGGCCGCCCTGTGGACTCGAACCCTGGGAGCCCCGCCTCTGCCGGAGGGCCAGAGACACTGAGTGCCTATGCAGTGGCGAGCGGAACGCGTGCACGACTACCTCTTCTTTCTCGGGGGGGAGTATGAGTTCGGCCAGGTGAGTTCAGTGTTCGAGTCTGATTGCGTGCATGAGGTAGTAGTGTCGGCAGCAGCAGTAGTCGTAGATGTTACTGTTGATGTTGTTATTGTTGTTTTTACGTTTATGGTGTGTGTGTGTGTGTGTGTGTGTGTGTGTGTGTGTGTGGTGTGTGTGTGTGTGTGTGTGTGTGTGTGTGTGTGTGTGTGTGTGTGTGTGTGTGTGTGTGTGTGTGTGTGTGTGTGTGTGTGTGAGTGTGTGTGTGTGAGTGCAGTGTTGTTGTCTATAATTTAATGTCTTTCCACATTAAGTGATATTAGACGAGAGTGCAGTGTGTGTGCGTGTGTGTGTGTGTGTGTGTGTGTGTGTGTGTGTGTGTGTGTGTGTGTGTGTGTGTGTGTGCATGCATGTGTGTAAACGCGCGCCTCTGTGTGTGTGTGTGTGTGTGTGTGTGTGTGTGTGTGTGTGTGTGTGTGTGTGTGTGTGTGTGTGCGCGCGCGCGCGCGCGCGCGCGTGTGTGTGTATCCGCCGTCTTGTGTGTGTGTGTGCGCGCGCGTGTGCGTGCGTGCGTGCTGTGTGTGCGCTCAATGACAGTCTCCAGGGAATGAAAACTGAGTCACGAAAAAAATTATCATGACGCTCGACGTGTTAAAAAAAGTCGATCTTCATCTACAGACAATCATCTTCACAACTGCAAAATACCCACATTATAATCTCACAAACTCCAAAATCAAATTCACCCAAACATAATCCCTGCGGTGGGTGGGTTTTATTTTTTCGTACAGAAATATGACGCAGTTTTGAACAAGAAGCTCACCGAACGGGCAGTGAAAACAAAGTTTAAAGGAAATAAGGGATCTGTAAAGCTGTTCAACAAAACGCAAAGTTGTTGAAGACCGATACTTGACTGACTAGGGAATGTTGAAATTCTGTTGACTTTGTTCAGTATTAGTGGTTACATATGGCCACATTCTGAAACTTTATGTCACTCACCTTTGAACACGCATATTCTGAAATCGCAATGCTACCACCGCCACCGGCTGACTTGGATCAGAAGTCACCTCAGGCTGGCTGGTTCCAGAAGATGACAACATGTTAACAAAAAGTACGACCGAAGCAATGATTCCAGGACTGCACTCGTGTTTGCCAGACTCTGGAAGAGGCCAGTACGGTTAGAAACACCGCTGAAACAAACTCTGGAACTTCGTCCATACATCGCTGTACTGTAATCCACCTTTGAGCACGTGTTACAAAAGTAGAAGGATGAAGCCAAGAATCAAACCACCTGATTGTTCAGAACCTATCTTAAGGCTGTTTCATGCCAAAAGAACTGGCATCATTTTCACAAAAATTACGACTGACTAGAACCATTTCCTTTGCACGAAAAAACGCATTACGCACAAAGTTCACCTTTTACGGCAAAAATCTCGGATGCCCTCTGTCGAATTCTTGAAAAAAAATGGGAGTGCCGATTTTTGAGATGTTGCGACTACAAACAACAGTGAAATGACTCAAAAAAACATCACGCACACACACACACACACACACACACACACACACACACACACACCACCACCACCACCACCACCACCACCCACACCACACACGCGCGCGCCCACACACACTATACAGAAAGTATGGGTTCTTTCATGGAGTCGAAAATGTCGCAGTGTTAACAAAAACCAAATAATCTATAAACCTGGTAAACAAAACAAGCCCAAACAAAAGAAAGACCCATTCCCCGTTCTGCCCGTCAAATGTCAAAAAAAAAAAAAAAAAAAAAAACGATACGTTTGATGTTCCGAGTAACGCCCGTCACCTTCCTGACGGGCAGACTGTCCCCAAGGACACGTCACGCTGCCTCTTGACCACACTGACCGACTGCTTCCCGGAAAGCTTGAACAGGGCAGGGAACAGCAGACAGTCAGTAAGGAACAAGCGGGATAACTCTAGCTCCCTTGACAAAATAACTATACGCCCTTGTGCAGCATTCGTTTGGAGTTATGGGCGTGTAATCATTTGATCATGGAAGCAAAGCTACCCTGTCTGTTCATTAATTACTGTTTATTGTTCCCTGCCACCGTGGCAAAGTGGTTAGTTTCGCGGATTTCCCACCTGGGAGGTGGTAGGTTCGATTCTCATCGGAACCATTTATTTGTGGGATTTCTCTGCCCCGACCGGCTCCTACCCAGAGCTGAGTTTGCTATGGGCTCAGCTGGGAAGACGAGGTCCACACAGGCGAGTTTCATCCACTTAATGGATGCGTCTTTGAGAGTTATTGCTCAAATTTTCTCACTGACACTTCAGGTGCCTGTATCTTTCGGGCCTGGTTGACGCCGGGATATAATATGAAAGTAAGCGTAGATTACAGTCCTGTCATGCAGTCTCAGACCTGAATCGAAATCCTTAGCGTCATCTTCATCATCCTCATTGATCAGTATTAAAAAAAATCTCAAGTTCTGTGGCCCTTCATGCCCTGTTCTCATGGTGACCTCATTTTCGATGTCCTCTCCATGTCAATGGCCTTGGTTTGATTCCGTCGGGGTCACCGGTATCAGCAAATTCATGGGGGCTGTCGTTGGACGGACGTGGTGGCGCCCTTTGGAAGAATAGCTCACTCACGCCGACTCCACGACTAAGCAATTATTGTCGTCAGTAGGGGGCTTAGTATGTGGTGTCCTGCGTGTGTTGGATCAGAACAGGCGCCACTGAACACCACCAAAGTGACTCGACAGCAGTGCAGTGTCTCCTCTGGTGAATTGCCTCTTGACGGCTTGACATTGACTCCTCAATGTTGAGTGCTGGTGCCGGGGCTGCGTCAGGACGGGCTGGTCAATGGCTGTGAACATGGGGTCGGAATAAGCGACGTGGGTGCAATGCCACTCAGATGGCACAGAAGACAGGACAAAAAGTTACCCCACTTGCTAGTTAATTAATGACTGTTTCCCGCCAATATTAGCGACTTTCAAAGCCGACCCGAAGAAAGATGCTACGCCATGTTATTTGTTAAGCTCGTCACAAGCAAAATAAGAACTTTCAAAGTCGGTCTGCGTCGTCTTCACTCCATTCGCCAGTGGACCTGTCTTCCTTGTGACGCCTGCCGGTTTCAGGTGACCAGTGCATTCGCTCGTGACGCAGTCCAAGAGCGGGAAGTGTACAACACGACACGATCCGACAGTCCCGGTCAGCAAGTGCAGTACTACATGTTTTACAAGGTAATCTCTGCGTCAGCGCCCCAGACAATAACGACAACATACCCTTCCCCCAACATGTACACAAACACACACACACACACACACACACACACACACACACACACACACACACACACACTTAGATAACCACATTATGCATACAATTACACAGTCACAGCCATTTATGCATCTATCTCTCTCTCTCTCTCTCTCTCTCTCTCTCTCTCTCTCTCTCTCTCTCACTCTCCGTCTAATATTACATATGTGAACAGACGTACAACTGAAGTATTACTACACACACATACACGCACACATACACACACACACACACACGCACGCACGCACGCACGCACACACATACGCACGCAATCACGCGCGTACATACAAACACAGAGAGAGAAAGAAAGAGAGAGAGAGAGAGAGAGAGAG
>JADBJO010001772.1:315000-320000 GCA_016801955.1 Conus betulinus | reverse complement strand
CGTTGTATGTATCAAACATCAATATGTCTTCCACTGGATGGGCCAAGCTGCAGTGTTTCACTTCATCATTCATTCAATCCATGTTTCTTGTCTGGCCAATCTCCCAGAGACACAGTAACTAGTCATCATTGCTTTTGTTGTCTCAGTGGTGCAGTCATTAGTCAGTCAGCCTCACGCACTACCACATGGCGACAGTTGCCAGAGCAGAGAGAGGAAAGCGAAGAGACTTCAGTGCCTGGCGCCCCAACAAACACGCTGGCATCGTGCGCAGACTTGGCGGCAAACGGGACAAAGTGGTAGACACAGTCTTGGCATCAGCCTCTTCTGCACTGGAGTCCAGTTCTTCCACTTCTTCTTAAAACGTTCTTTGCTCTTTGGTGCTTTGCAGCTAATGCATTCTCCCCACAAACTAACGGGGAGTGTCACAATGATGTATTCTCCTCACAAACTAACCGGGAGTGTCCAAATGATGTATACTCCTCACACAACTAACCGGGAGTGTCACAATGATGTATTCTCCTCACAAACTAACCGGGAGTGTCACAATGATGTATTCTCCTCACAAACTAACGGGGAGTGTCACAATGATGTATTCTCCTCACAAACTAACGGGGAGTGTCACAATGATGTATTCTCCTCACAAACTAACGGGGAGTGTCACAATGATGTATTCTCCTCACGTATAAACTAACGGGGGAGTGTCACAATGATGTATTCTCCTCACAACTAACGGGGAGTCACAATGATGTATTCTCCCCACAACTAACGGGGAGTGTCACAATGATGTATTCTCCTCACAAACTAACCGGGAGTGTCCAACTGATGTATTCTTCTCACAAACTAACGGGGAGTGTCCAAATGATCTATTCTCCTCACGAACTAACGGGGAGTGTCACAATGATGTATTCTCCTCACAAACTAACGGGGAGTGTCCAACTGATGTATTCTCCTCACAAACTAACCGGGAGTGTCCCAAATGATCTATTCTCCTCACGAACTAACGGGGAATGTCACAATGATGTATTCTCCTCACAAACTAACCGGGAGTGTCCAAATGATGTATTCTCCTCACAGACTAACGGGGAGTGTCACAATGATGTATCTCTCCTCACAGACTAACGGGGAGTGTCACAATGATGTATTCTCCTCACAAACTGACCGGGAGTGTCCAAATGATGTATACTCCTCACAAACTAACGGGGAGTGTCACAATGATGTATTCTCCTCACAAACTAATGGGGAGTGTCACAATGATGTATTCTCCTCACAAACTAATGGGGAGTGTCACAATGATGTATTCTCCTCACAAACTAACGAAAAGTGGCACAATGATGTATTCTCCTCACAAACTAACGAGGGAGTGTCTCGATGATACATTCTCCTCACAAACTGACCGGGAGTGTCACAATGATGTATTCTTCTCACAAGCTAACGGGGGAGTGTCACAACGATGTATTCTCCTCACAAACTAACAGGGAGTGTCACAATGATGCATTCTCACAAACTAACAGGGAGTGTCACAGTGATGTATTCTCCCCACAAACAAAAACAGGGAGTGTCACAACGATGTATTCTCCTCACAAACTAACAGGGAGTGTCACAATGATGCATTCTCACAAAACTAACAGGGAGTGTCACAGTGATGTATTCTCCTCACGTATAAACTAAACGGGGGAGTGTCACAATGATTTATTCTCCTCACAAAAACTAACGGGGGACTGTCACAATGCGTTCTCTCTCACAAACTAACAGGGGAGTGTCTCAATGATGCGTTCTCCTCACAAACTAGCAGGGGAGTGTCACAATGATGTGTTCTCTCTCACAAATTAACGGGGAGTGTTCTCCCTGAAACTTAGGTGCGTACTTGTTGTTACGTCACTCCTCCAGAAAACAGCGTGATGAAACAGCTCTGTGTAGGAGCCGGTCGGGGCAGAAAAATCCCACAAATAAATGGCTCTGATGGGAATCGAACTCACGACTTCGCAGCTTGAAGTATGCAACGCTAACCACTTCGCGACGGAGGTGGGCGCTCTACAGCATTTCACTTGAACGCATGTAAGCCACTGATAATTACAAATCATTAATATTGCGCTGAAACAAGCGGCCCTGGCGTGTATAAACACACATCGTCAGAAGGGATGAGGCGTCATAGGAACACGCTCTACATTCTACAGGGGTTGGGAACAGGTGTCAAGAACAGTCGTGCTTTGTTTTGGTTTCATTGTGTTTTGTGTCAGGAGCGTTGAGTCAATGTGTCAGTGCCACTCGCGTATCTACAGAGACAGCAAGAACGCTGATGGACGCACCAAAAACTGTCTCTTTGTGCGAACGTTTCCTACAGCGTTTCGTTTAACACAACGTTTTGACTGCATAACAAAAACGGGTAGTCGGGAGATTAGTGAAAGTAGCTCGACCTGAATATTTGTTGTAGTCAGTCTGTTACCAAACGTCCAAAATAAAGTCATAAGCTGTGTCCACAAATCTGGTAAATGTGCTTGATGTTCCACGCAATGTCACTGAATAATTCGTTATAATGTCTATGAGTGTAACATACTTGCAATTTCTGGTGTGTGCGACCGCGCGCGCGCGCGCGTGCACACACACACACACACACACACACACACACACACACACACACACACACACACAACAAACACACACACATATACGTACATATATTTGCACACACACACACACACACACACACACCACACACCACACACACACACACACACACACACACAACACACACACACATACGTACATATATTTGCACACACACACACACACACACACACACACCACACACACACACACACACACACACATATATGTGTGTGTGCACGTGCGCGCGCGTGTGTACCTGTATGTGCGCACGTGTGTATGTATGTGCGCATGCACGCATGTGTGCGCGCGCGCGTGTGTACGTGTGCGTGTGCATGTGTGTGTATGTGTGTGACTGTGTGTGCCTCAGATTGTTTATGGGACAACCATACAGAAACACACACACACACACACACACACACACACACACACACACACACACACACACACACACTCACTCACACGTGCGCGCGCGCGCGCGTGAATACACTCCTGCGCGCGGACACACACGCGTGTATGCACGCGCCGGCTATTATGACAACTGCATGACTGTGTAAAGACTCTTTGTACATGAGTATGTTTAGTCAAGTCGAGCCAAGTCAAAATTATCTTTATTGAGGGTTAACGAATAAGCTTTCCGGTTTTTTTTTTTTTTCACCCTGCCCTCATAACCAAGAGAAAAACTAATACAACATATAACCACAAGCTTAAAAAAAACATTTCTAAAAGCACACAATTTCTATCATGCAAATGCATAACTCTCATATCAAATATTGAAACAATAATGAAACTATTAAGAGAGAAGCAGAGAGAGAGAGAGAGAGAGAGAGAGAGAGAGAGAGAGAGAGAGAGAGAGAGAGAGAGAGAGAGAGACAGAGAGGACAGAGAGAGAGAGACAGACAGACAGACAGACAGACAGACAGACAGACAGACAGAGATTGGGATATTGGAATAACGGGATCGTATTGATGGAAATGATTATAACTGATGTGCTGAGTTTCTATCATATCCATTTCTAGTGCTTTTTGAAATGTCTGTTTTGAGGGATATGAGTTTTATGGAGGAAGGCAAATTATTCCATGCGGTCCCCTCCAGAGTACAGAAAACTTGATTTATAAAGATTATATCGAGGTCCGGGAAGCGACACAGTTTATGTGTATGTCTGTAACTATTGATAACAAAGCTTTCAGTGATTTTCTACGGGGCAGATCCATTATTTACATTGCACATGCACAAGCATCTGTTGAAGCAGAGTCTGTCTTGAAATGGAAGAATGTTTAAAGTTTCGTAATCACTCTTTGTCAAGGTATCAGATTTCAGCTGAATTAATTTAATGTCCTTTTATGCAGACGACTTACTAGTTTCAGATTAGTTTCAGTGGCATTACCCCCAAAACGTGATGCATGATTCATAAGAGATGGGATGTGCTCATGAAAGAATATCTTTCTGGAATGAAGATTTAGATTTTTTTAAAGTGATAGTTGATATACTGTCTTAGAAATACGTTTTCCAAAGATCCGCAATGTGGTAAGACCAAGATAAATCGTTGTCAATGATAACACCTAAAACTCTATGCGATGTAACCTCTTCAATCTTTTGTCCTTGGGCATGTAATGGCGCAAATGAGGATTTCATTTTCTGTCGTTTTTGACGTGTTGTGACATAGATGCATTTGGTTTTACTAGCATTGAGGGACCTTTGATTCATTTCTGTCCACGTAATTAGCTTGTTGATATTTTTCTGCAGGTTACTTACCAGTTCTGTAGGGTTCTTACTATGACATTGTAACGAAGTAGCGTGTGTGTGTGTGTGTGTGTGTGTGTGTGTGTGTGTGTGTGTGTGTGTGTGTGTGTGTGTGTGTGTGTGTGTGTGTGCTCGTGCGCGCGTGACTTTTTTTCCCTCCAGCACTACCCAAGCATAGCCTTCGATTACTGAACCAAACTGATATTTCCAAGAGTTGACCGACAGCTGAAGCGGCCCGTGGATGCCGTTTTCGCCCGATGGAATTTCGCCCCTATGGAATTTGACCCCAAACATGCCATGCAGATTCGTCTTCAGCGCTGTCCTATGTCATTTTCTGTGGTAGCTTACGTAAACGTTTTTACTGGCTATAGTCTTTTCCGAACTGAAATGTAATTTTGTATTTTCAGCAATTTGGCATCTAGAAATATAACATGTCTCTGGTTCAATGGCATCGATTCTTTTTCAAGAGTAGAAAACGACGTATGCCTTTTCCTACTCCACGACACAAAATAAAGGGTGAGAACGAGTCTTAATCGGATGTATTGTTACCGTTTACAGACCCACACACATGCTACGTTAAACAATGCCTGTAATGCGTTTGTGTGACCGTCAGTCATGTTTCTATTTCCTCTCTTGGCTGCAAAGACAATGGC
>JADBJO010001772.1:302500-310000 GCA_016801955.1 Conus betulinus | reverse complement strand
CCCACTTTTGCAGTCTACAGTTAATTATAGAGCTATATAATCTACTACTTATATCACTAAGTGATATTCCCCTGTAATTACTTGGATCATTGACTTCACCTTTCTTAAATAATGGCAATATAATCGATTCAGTCCAGTTATCAGGGAATATCCCTTGTCAAAAAGTACATTGAAAAATCTGACGAAGAAATCAATTACGACATTTCCGGCATTTTTGAATAATTCACCAACAATGCCATCAGGGCCTGCAGCTTTTTTTTTCTTGAGTTTTTTAATTGCAGAGATCACTTCTGTTCTAGTAATTATACAGTCAAGGAACCCTGCATCGCTATCAGAATCGAGAAAAGTTCTCTCATCTTCTATTTCTTCTGTGTCTTCTTCAGCATCTTTTTCGAGAAGATCTCTGAAATGCCTGTCCCAATCGCTGACAGAGATATTGTTTATGCGTACTACTTTTCTTGACTGATATTCTGCGCATGTGTTTTCCAAAACTCTTGCTGATCTTCAACTGAGGTAACTAAATTGCGTAACAAAGAAGAATTATACTCGTTCTCCTTCCTCTTTAAAAGATTCTTATACTCCCTTCGAGCTTTACAATAAACGTCTCGGTCTTTATCGTCCAATGTATTTCTAGATATTCTTAGAAGTTGTTTCACGTCTCTCTTGGTTTTATAACATTCATGATCAAACCAATCATCATCATTTTCTTCACAGTGTCATTTATTCTTATTCGTTTCCTCATGCACTCTGCTTGATCTTTTATACAAGCATTAAATATATTCAAAGCAGCGTTAATGTCATCATTGATCAGAGTTACTGCATTCTCCAGCATTGACAAAGCATGTTGACTATTCATTAGATCACAAAAGGTATCAGCGTATTCATCTTGCCATTTATACTTCTCTATAACTTGTATGTTTTTCTTTTATACCTTTTCCATTTCTTACTTCAAAAAGTGAATTTATATGGAATAATACTAGAGGCAGATGGTCAGACTCAATTCGTTCATTCACACAAAGACTGCAAGATGTGTTAATAGCATTAAACATGTCATAGGAAGTTATAAAATAATCATTCACACTGTTCCCTGACTCTGAAATGTATGTGAAACGACCTTGACGGTCGCCGTCGCACACACCATTTAAAACGCACAGATCTAACACAGTACACATGTTTAACAAGAGCTTACCATACCTGTTTAATATCTTGTCTTCTGAACATCTGTTTATAACGGTTACGTTATGCAAACTAAAAGGACAATTTTGGGTTTGGAAATTCCTGACAAATGTTAGAAATTCTGCTATTTAGGTCTCCAGCCAGAAGTACATACGTATCAGGCATACTGAGTATAACATCAGAGAGACAGTTTTCCAAATCACTTATGCCATTATCAACACCATAAAAAGCATAGTATGGTGAGTTTTTCTGGAGGTACATATGTGCATACATAAGAACATTCTTTGTAAGACCAAAGACATCTTTAGAAATATTGAACACAATGGTATTATTTAGATCAATCGGTAACGCTTGTACAAAAGGTAAAAATTCCATTTTGATAAGACATACGACTCCTCCCGATCTTCGTCCGTGTGTTTCGTAAACTGAACGGCTGGTTTACAGAAGATTTTGTAATTGCTGAATACATTTGAATGTAAATTTTCAACAAAAGTTTCTACTAAACAAACAAAATCAAAAGACGTTATATACGAAATTAACGTTTTATCAGATAGTTTAGAAAGCAAACCATTTACATTCCAATGCAAAAATGAGACATGATTTCCGTTCGTACCAGTCAAGCTCGCACCGCAGACGCTTTCTGTAAAATTATCTTGATCATTCAAAATTGCTCTTTCTCTTCTATTATCAGACACTACATTAACCTCTTCATTTGATGACGACAATGGGATAAAGCTTGGTATGTGAAAATCAATACAAGCAGAAGAACGATTGTTTCCCCATGAGACATAAATCATTTCTGTAGTTTCTTAAACCATGTTCACATACTTCGAAAGGGACACTTTCATTCAGTGTTGGAGATAACAAATTCTCACTTTCGTTCCGATTATGTACAAACGTTTTAGAGGAAAAAACCCATTTGATGATGAAACAAAAACCATTTTCATTCACATTTTCATTCTCTGCATTATTTTGTATTCTAAGTTTAGAAATGAATTGATTCAACTGATGAAAAAGGTAAAGCATCTCTATGCATTCTTTCATTCATTCTTCCATTGCCTGTACCAACATCTGAAGAATAATGATCGTTTGTCAAAGAAGATAAAACATTTTCCACCAATTCATTTTGTGCGGGACCTTGACAAGATAAACATGTATTCAATGGACAGGATAGATTGTTTTCATCTGCTCTTTCATTTATGCACACACAGTTCAGAAGAAAAAACATTTATCAAACACAGAAGGAAACACACTTTCATTCATTCTTTCATCATGTGCATGAATAACATTTGGTGTGTCATCAGGTACACGTTTATCACCCCGAGTAGAAGCGTCCGAATGTGTCCGTTGAACGGCACATTGCACGAGCGATTTCTGTCGTGAACTTCACAGTTGACGGTGAGCGTTGACACAGCCGTGTCACTGCTCCTCCAACCGAAGCCGCACGTGATGTGCCATCCTTACCTTTTCTTTTTTAACGGTGATACAGTTTTTTTTCCCTTCCCCTCTATATTTTTAGATTTATGTAAATATTTGACGAATCGTATTGTTTTGATGTTAGTTTAACAGGCCGGCCATATCCCTAGGTTGAAATTGTCAGATTACCTTCCTGGTCCAGGTAATACTTTTTCCCTTCGATAACCAGGTGATCAAAAATCATTGATACCTTTTTATTTTGCTTTTTGGCATCTTTCAGGTGAGGGACAAGATTCTTGCGTATTTCTCTCACTCGCCGGGAGAAATCTTCACTGACAAATACCTTGGTACCCCTCAGCCTATGCCTGGCACCTAGAATGGCCTCCTTGTCCTTAAAGAAAGTGCAACAGCCAATAATCGGAGAGTCCGGTTTCCCGTTTAACCTGTGGAGCCTGTCAAATTGTATGTCTCTCGGCAGTTCTAATTTGTCAGTTAACAAATCGTGCACAAGGCCCTCACAATCCTGTTTGGTTTCCCGATCTCTCCTTGGTATGCCATGAAATATAACATTGTTCCTCTCTTGAACGACATTCTAAATCGTCCGTCTTTTGTTCCAGTTTCAACACTTCTCCAATCAGACTGTCATTCTGTGCCTTCAAATGTTCATTTTCACGTCTGAGATCACTGACCTCATTTTTCAAAGATATAACATCCTCATGCAGTCCAGCATACATGTCTTTCATCTCCCTCATATCAACTTTCATCTCATCGAACTTACAGTTAAGGTCCTGAATGGAGGAAAACACACACACGAAGACTGGGTTCTGTAGCTGAACGGGAGGGAGAGGAGGTGGATGCCGGTGAACCACCGCTGGCGCTCTTCAGTCTGGTCTGCCTCAGGTCGGTTGCTTTGCTGCCAGTAACAGGTCCGGGATTCAGCTCAACATCACCGCAACGTTGAAGTAAAAGTCCGTAATATAATAGAGAGAGGAGCAAACCTACGGTGACACCGCCTTGCCACGTACAAATCCTCAATGTCCTATAGAATAACGCGGCCTTTTTCAAAACACGTCTATCCATATCCATAAAATCAAGAAAAACAGACACAAACCCACCACAGACAACACGAAAAGAAAGAGGTATCGCAGGCATGATATTGCTTGCACAGTGACACTTCACAAAAATAACTGTACACCTCACAGTTTCACTTAGAATCCAGAGCACTTTACTGTTGATGTTGACACTCTCTGCGTGCCGGAAATGAACCCCCGAGAGAGAGAGAGAGAGAGAGAGAGAGAGAGAGAGAGAGAGAGAGAGAGAGAGAGAGAGAGAGAGAGATGATATTTCCATTTTTTTTTTTTCTAATCCAAAATACCATATGCTAAACATTATTATAAAATTTGAATACGATCAACAATACATCACCAGGGCAGGGCACACACATTTATCACCATATAGATACAGTGCTTCAATAAATCAAAGTATTAGGACATCAATTAGTTAGTGACAATACATCAGTAAAATCAGTGACCACAACATTCATTCATCATGATATAATTACAGTCATTAAGAGAGAGAGAGAGAGAGAGAGCGAGAGAGAGATTCTTAATTACCTTAAATTGCAAATGTGATATGTGAAGGTACCAGCAAGAAGAAGACGAAGAAGTAGGACAAGACGTGAAAGTTACTTGGTAGTTCATTCATACTTTCCAAGCTATTGTCAGTATTTAAAACACGAAAAAGTGTTGTGATCAATCGTTGTTTTTCCCAGTCAGTTTAAATATAATCTTTATCGTTACCCCCCCCCCCCCCCCCCCCCCCCCCTCTCTCCGCCTCTCTCTCTCTCTCTCTCTCTCTCTCTCTCTCTCTCTCTCTCTCTGTCTGTCTGTCTCTCTCTGTCTCTCTCTCTTCTCTCTTTCTTTTTCTGTCTGTCTGTCTCTCTCTCTCTCTCTCTCTCTTCTCTCTCTCTCTCTCTCTCTCTCTCTCTTTTCTTTTCTTCTCTCTCTTTTTTTCTTTTTTAACAGCTGCGTATTGATGTATTGTCACTAAGTTTATGATTATAGTCGTGGGCAGTGCATGAACAGTTCAAGAAGAAGAAAAAAAGATGAGGGATGGGGTGAGGAAGATTATGATGGCATATCTCTCTCTCTCTCTCTCTCTCTCTCTCTCTCTCTCTCTCTCTCTCTCTCTCTCTCTCTCTCTCTCTCTCTCTCCTCTCTTCTCTTCTTGTTTTCAAGGTTTCAAAGTGAATTCGATCTTGTCTTCAAGAAATGAGATTATTCTACGATGTATAGCGCTATCTGTTGACAGTGAATAGAAAAGTAAGAAAACATGTTCAGAAAAGTAAGATCTTGCAAGGATATAGTATGTCTGTATAACATATTCCTACTCCATCGGCTATGTCTAATAGTGGTTATTGGTTTTTTTTTCGCTTTTATGCGAGACCATTACGGAGATTTGCCGTATACAGTATTAATGTCTAATGTCTTGTCTGTACCATGTATAGCCCCCCCCCCCCCCCCCCCCCCTCCCCCAAGTAAGGGGGCGAGCACATTTCTTTTGTTCTCTCTCTCTCTCTCTCTCTCTCTCTCTCTCTCTCTCTCTCTCTCTCTCTCTCTCTCTCTCTCTCTCTCTCTCTCTCTCCTCTCTCCCTCCCTCCGTCCCTCCTCTCTCCTTCTCCTCCTCCTCTTCCCTCCCCCTTCCTCTTCTTCTTCCTCTTTATCTTTCCAGCGCTCTGTGTTATTCTACCTTTTCGTTTATTTTCCTGATCTTTCGTTCCTGTCATTTACTGCTTCTTTGCCATTGTTCCCCATTGGCATGCTTTTCTCTACAAAGTCTGCACCCGTTTCTCTCGGCATCACAATGTGTGTGTTTTTTTTTTGGTCAGCGAGTACTAGCGGTCTTTTTTTTTTTTTTTTTGGTGTTTTTTTTTTTTTTTTTTTTTTTTTTTTGTTTTGTCGTGCTTCCTAAATCCTTTTGATTCATGGTTTACGGGTTCGAACTTGCGTTGAACCCAGCACAACCAGGTTCGCCAGCCTTCAGGATGCCACAGATTACTCACAAACGGACATCTTCCGCTTTTTTGACGACAGACCAGAAAAATCCACTCGTGTCCACCTGGGCTCTATTCATAGAACTGAGCTAAAAGACCCGTTCTTTAATCTGTGCTTCCGTTAGCTTTTCGCCACCAATAGTCAGTCAGCCAGACGGGGCAAACAGTCGACGAGGATCGTCGGAAATTAATCACTGAGGTCAGTGAACGGTTTCGTCGAAATAGGTCAGCTTCCTAACAGACAGGTGATTCAGCATCTTCCTGCGGTGGCAGCAGCAGCACGGCCATTGACACAGCGTGGCGCGCGCCTTCAGCCGCTCGGATATGATCGCCCGACGCCTCCACTTCCGCGATGACGCCGACTTGAAAAACGGATCTCGCGTCATAGTAGGTCGTGTGCCTTTGATGGGAAAACACACACCAGGCTTCTCACGCACTGTAGTGAACCTTTGTGGTTCAGTGCTTGTGGTCAGGAGTGGCTTGTGACTAGCACGCTGACGGTCCACATTCAAAACCTGAGGTCAGCGTAGTTTCCCCCCCCCCCCCCCCTCCCCGAAAAGACCAAGTTGATGACCAATTACTGCGTCAGCACTATTAAATGAAAAAAAAAATTGTCCGTGGACAAAGTTAGAAAGTGTTCCACGCTTCGCCTACGCGGACTCCGTTACGAGCAGTGTGGGATCCAAACCGGAAGTGCTGCCAAGGGGCGGCGAAGACCACGTCAGCACTGGCTTCAGACCGGAAGCTGTCTGGAAGAAGCAGTTGCATGGACATGAAGCACACAGAGTCGGGCTCCAGCGTGTGCTGGTTTATTCCGGCTTCCTCTCTTCCAGACACGGAGTCTGGCAGTGGCTGTGGGAAGAAGACTCCGAGCCACGGAAGTCAGGTGTGATGGCCAGATACCAAACACCAGGTACAGTATGGGACCAAAAGCTGAGAGCAGACACCCGGCCTGGCGACGAGGGAGAAAGCTCTACGGATCTCTAGAGGGCCTTCGCCGTACAGCAGCCTTTGTCGGTGCTTCTGGGGTACTTGTTTGAGTGTACGAAGAAGAAGAAAAAGAAGAAGAAGAAAAATATGTTCAACCAATGAACAAATGAGCAAAACCACCAGGCAGCACAGTGGACCTTTATGAAGATCGAATGAAAGTAAATTAATGTTGAAGTACAAAGCCGCCAGAAAAGCATAACAAACATTGACGAAATACGCCTCGATCTGTTAGTCTTCTTCAGGCAAGATAACAAACAAACAAAGAAATATAGTGCGGGGGGAAAAAAAAAAAAAAACGGATCAACAAGTACTCGGTTACCACGGAAACGCCTTAAAGAAGATGGGCGGGGAAGGGGTGGGGGTGGGGGAGAGGACAGTGGAGAGGAAATGGGATGAAAAACACGAGGACGAAACATAGATATTAAAGATTTTCATGGAGAGCCATGGGAATCGTGGATTCCGTATTTTAAAGTACAACCATTTGCTTTTTATGTCCGCTCAGAGTCCGCTTCCATCTCACTGGACGACTCCTCAGCAGTCACGTTGTTTCAGTGGTTGTGGCGGTCAGCCCATGGTAGCTAACACACTGACGTCACTTACGAACCGTTCGTGAGAGAGAGAGAGAGAGAGAGAGAGAGAGAGAGAGAGAGAGATTTGATTTTCAGTACAGTCAAGATGTAATTTGTTTTATTATCACAATTTCTGATTTTATTATTTCATTTATAAATGTTTAATGTTTCCCAGTTAATTTTCCTTCATGATTCTTATCTCATTCAGATATTATTTGTATTGTTTTCGTTTCTCATTGATTTAGTAAGGATTTTTAAATGTCAGTACAAAACTATGTTAATCTGACAGCAAATGGT
>JADBJO010001772.1:292500-297500 GCA_016801955.1 Conus betulinus | reverse complement strand
AACTGGCCTTCTCTTCCGAAAGTTGGCGATGGAACTGCACGCATCCTTAGCCTTCCTTGAACTCCCGTCGCACCAGCTGTATCAGACCTTTCCTTACAGAACAGGCCACGAAGCGTTGGCGTCTTTCCTGCATCCTGTCACAAGATTAGATTATTCTGACGCCCTTCTCCTTGGTGTGCCTGCACCCTCACTCCAGCCTCTAGAACGTGATCAAAACTGCGCCGCTTGCCTTATCTACAAAGCGCCAAAACAACGTAACAATCCGTATCTTTTGAAGACTTTACTCTGGCTCAAATCGAGCACAGAAAACCTGCGTTTCTATGTTATAAGATTATCACGCGTGATAATAACACGTGCCCCCCGGCCCCTCCCCTCGCTCTTTGTCTCTCTGTCTGTCTCTGTCTCTCTCTGTCTGTCTGTCTGTCTGTCTGTCTCTCTCTCTCTCTCTCTCTCTCTCTCTCTCTCTCTCTCTCTCTCTAAACCTCTTCGAGACATAGACATATACACTCCTGCCGTTCTGCCTCTGATGACTGGTTTTTTTTTTTTTTTTTTTTTTTTTTTTTTTTTTCTCCCCTCATATGACCGAAAGCAGCGCGTTTCTAGGGCATTCTCACTTTCTGCGGCGATAGTCTGGATTTCCCTGCCTTTCCAACTACGTCCTGCCCCGGTGATAGTCTGTCTGGATTTCCCTGCCTTTCCAACTACGTCCTGCCCCGGTGATAGTCTGGATTTCCCTGCCTTTCCAACTACGTCCTGCCCCGGTGATAGTCTGGATTTCCCTGCCTTTCCAACTACGTCCTGCCCCGGTGATAGTCTGGATTTCCCTGCCTTTCCAACTACGTCCTGCCCCGGTGATAGTCTGGATTTCCCTGCCTTTCCAACTACATTCATGCCCCTTCCTTCCTTATTTTTTGAAATCTGCTCTTCGGACTTACCTGTTGGAACGCCAGCTGCAGAATACCACCTGAAATATTACTGCTTTGCTATAGTATTCCTTTGCACACATTTGCTCGTACGCAAATGCGCTGTTCACACGTGTGTGTGTGTGTGTGTGTGTGTGTGTGTGTGTGTGTGTGTGTGTGTGTGTGTGTTTATGCCTGCATGCGTGCGTGCGTGCATGCGTGCGTGTTTATGATTTCGACACTGTGTCAGTGTGTGCGTGTGTGTCATTGGAGAGAAGGTAGTGGATGAGCACGTGCGCTGCGTGTGGGACGAATGGGGGGGGGGGGGGGGGGGGGGGCTTTGGGTGGTGCACGGGAAAAGGGGTCTCACAAACACAGAACTCTGTTTGTGAGTGTGTGTGTGTGTGTGTGTGTGTGTGCGTGTGCGTGTGTGTGTGTGTGTGTGTGTGTGTGTGCGCGCGTTTGCTTGCGTTTGTATTTGCTTGTGTGCGTCTTGTGTGGTGTGTGAGTGTACGTGTACGTGTTTACATGTATACATAAATGTATACGCCTTTATTCCAGGCTGGTTTTAGGAAAGGTAGAGGAGTCACAGGCCACACATCCACTTATCCTCAAATGTGAAGAAAGCTCTTGCCAAGCGTCATTCGACCCTTGCAACGTTCTTTGATGTTCATAGAGCCTACGATTCAGTATGGCATTCTAAATTGTTGTACAAAGCACATGAAGTAGGAATAGGAGGTCGTTTTTTTTCCCAATTTCTAAAAGCTTTCTTATCGGACAGAACTATCCAAGTCAATGTACATGGAGTTTTATCAACTTCTAAGACTATTAACATGGGTGTTCCCCAAGGAAGTGTAATCGCTCCAACACTTTTCTCGCTAATGCTTTACGATATTAAACAGGTTAATACAAAAGGTGCCACATTAGCTCTGTATGCAGATGATATTGCTCTGTGGAGAAATGTAAACTGCAATTTTTCCAAACAACAAACCAAAAGAAAGAAAATCATTGAACAGTATCAGGAAATAGTTTGACAATATTTTTCATTAAATGAAATCAAACGGGTTTGGTTTATCTGCTCACAAAAAACGGTTTTTGTTGTCTTTACAAAGAAAACAATTGCGTTTGAAGGCAGAGAAGCTGTCTCTATAAGGGTTGATAATAATTTGATATACCCAAGCAAACAAAGTTAAGTTTCTCGGTGTAATCTTCCACTATAAACTTTTTTTGAGTAAAACATATTAATTTCCTGGTAGAAAAGGCTAAGAAAAAAAATTGGTTTATTACGTGTTCTTTCTGCCATACCTTGATTAACTGGGGATCTAATCTCGTCTATGTCGCCTCAGGGTTAGTTCGTTCAATTCTGTCATATGGCCAAGAAGTTTTTTTACAGCTGGAAAGACAGATTTACACAAGCTAACCAGTATTGACCCGTTAGTCTTTAAAATTGCATTAGGACTTCCCCGTTGGACTTCAATTGATTTGACGTACAAGGAGGCTGGTGTGTTACCTTTAATGAACACAGGCTAAGTTGTGCCTGTAATTTTACAGTGAGAGAGCTAGAACCATCCCAAATTCAGTAATGACTGAACTGGATGGAAGTAAGTACGTATATTTCAAGAGAGATCCGTAACAAATCGGCATACATGTCCCTAGGTGATTATGTATCCCCGTTGTTTCCAGAACTGTAACTTGTCTCTTGATGGTATTGCCGAGGTTCCATGTTGTTCATACCCTTCGTGGTTGTCAGAGCAGGCTGAAATCATCTACACTCTTACGGAGATTTAATAAAAAAGATAATTCTCTGTTACTATCATCCTATGCCAAAGATTTGATAGATAGGAAATACGATTCCTATCTACACATTTTCACGGATGGTTCTGTTTTAGATTCTTCCGATGTTGGGGCCTCCTTTGCTATACCAGCGCTTAGCAACAGAAAGAAATTCATAATACGAAAGGATGTTCTATATTTACAGGAGAGTTATTTGCCATTTTGAAAGCACTAGATTTTATACTTGACATGCCTGTTATACATAGACAAATATTTATACTATCGGACTCAAAATCGGCGCTTACGGCTCTACATTGTCAATCAAAATCTAGTCGTTCAGACTTGGTGTGTGAGATCTTATTTCTCATTCATCAGTTAATAACCCGGGGTATCGATGTAACTTTATTATGGGTTCCAGGGCATTCCAGTTTACGTGGCAATGACACAGCTGACTTTTATGCAAAGGAAGCTGCAAGAAATAAATCTGATGTTTTGAATTGTGATATCCTTCTTTCCTCATCTGAAGCTATCCACATTCTGACAAGTTCAATCTGGAACATAAGACAAACACAATACCTTGAATATTCAGCTCGGAAGCACAGATGGGATATGATTAAACCAACAAGCAATGTTGTAATCCTCTAGGGCCAGTCCCAAATCGTAACCTTGTACATAGGCTGCGGGTTAAATGGTTGGTTAGGTAGGTATTTAAAATCGGCACCTACTTGTGCATGTGGCCAGACTCTCGATATCCCTCATTTTTTTTTTGACTGTACTAGTACAAAAAATCACTTTCAGCCTCTTCATGATAGATGAAAGTCTTCAAGCTTCCGCTGACTATGTCAAGTGTGTTTAATCCCAGTTATGAAACGGTTGGAGCCTGGCAATGTTGGCTGTTACTCTTATTAATCTCATCCACTTTGAAGATATTTCTAACTCTTCCCACCGCTCCACCCCCTCCTCACTGCCTCCCTCCCCCCTAACAGTTTTTTTTTTTAAATTCGTGAATTTTTGAAATGTTAAAATCTTATTCTAGGCATATACCATATCAGTATGGTTCGGCGTCTAATTTGCACGTAGAGCAAGGCTTTTTCATCCCCCCACCCCCTTCCTCCCTCTCTTCCCCTTCCCCAATCCCATATACACCCATAAGCTGTTCAGCTCTTACGAGTAATATGTCAGCCAGTTCCATACTTTAATGATCCTTGACTACCATGTATTGGATAATGATTCTTGACTACCATGTATTGGATATACATGTAGTCACACAGAATTGGTGTTTCTGAATACCGGTAATATATGAGCTCTTAGTGTGTGTGTGTGTGTGTGTGTGTGTGTGTGTGTGTGTGTGTGTGTGTGTGTGTGTGTGTGTGTGTGTGTGCTTATGTTTGTGTATGTAGAAATTATCTCGTCTATAGGCTTATTGCTTTGATGTTTGGACGAACGAATGAACGAAGTTTAATGCTGCTAGGCTGTAAAGCCCATTAAACAAATCGGCGGGATGTACAACAACAAAACGCGACTCAGTTTCGATTTTATTAACATGGAAACCACAGCAATGTCCTTTTCTTTCACTTTACGTGACGAAATCGTGAACGAGAAAATGTCACTGGTATTCACTGTCAGTTCTGTAGACGACGGTCTCCCCAGGTAAAATGGGATCAGTCCGTGGACAGCGTGCAGCCGCCATAGAGCACATGCTTGGGTCTCTGCATGCTTCGTGTTGCCGATTGTCTTCCTTTCCAAATGCAGGCCAATTTAAGACATTCTTCCGATGACATGTGTCTTTCTTCCTGCTTGTCAAACCAGAAAAAGCGATCGTCTTCCTAACACGGATCGCAGTAATATTCTAGAACAACGTCGTCTGATTCACACAGCAGCACACCCACATCATCCGTTTGATGGAACGACCTTCCGAAATGCTTGATTTCTGTGCGGATCTCGGAATCGTCTCTGCACCTGTCGCTCTGTCAGAGTAACGACCTAACCCTTAACCCATCCCCCGTGTCAAAACCAGCGACAATTTTGTCTATAGCTTGTTCCAGACTTGTGTCGATGTTTCGACGGGCGGATTTCTGGGCCCCTGCTGTTACAGTCCGACAGTTCGGAATGCAAACACCGAAGAGTATCCTGAATATGCGACGTGTCATCATCATCTCGAGTCGGCTTGATGTGTTCCTCCTGTGCTGTGTACTGTGTTCATCCAATCGGTGTTAGGTACGGCCAGTTCATTCGCGACTCAAGTGGTACCGAGACCAGCACCAACCTGTTCATGTCGTCTGTTCTGCTGCTTCGATCTCTCGTGATCCCGTCGCACCTGGCTGT
>JADBJO010001772.1:262500-280000 GCA_016801955.1 Conus betulinus | reverse complement strand
GAGAGAGAGAGAGAGAGAGAGAGAGAGTTGGTAGAGAGGAGAGAGAACGACGTGATGTGAGAGAGTTAAGAGTGTCAACTGGAGAGAGGTGGTAGATCACAGCCAACCGTTCCGTGAGAGGTACGGCACAGCCAACCTGACGACGGGTGACGACGGGTCTAGCCTGTGTTGCGAGGGACCGGCACGTACAGATGTGGAGCGGTCAGCGATGAAGCGCTGCCTGACTGCAATAAACCGTGGCCTAGCAAACCATTGTGTTCGGGTCGGCATGGTGGGCACCCCTTTCAGAGTTGGGCTGAAGAACTGCCCTCTCGGCCGTGGTCGGTGAGGTCCGTGGAAGGGAATCGTGCAGCACTCCAGCGACGTCCGTGCTGCTTCTTCATTGAGGCGGCCTCACGCGGCACAGGACCATCGCCACCCGAGCAATAAAGGAGGCCACCTGGGAGCCCTGAAGACAGGCCTGTTTTCGAGGGGGGGGGGGGGGGGGGGACGAAGACAACCGACGCCCGCAGTCGCTGACCAACACCACAGAGCGGACATCAGTTCACACAGAACCAGGACCAAGTGCTGGACACCAGTTCACAGGGAACCAGAACCAAGAGCTGGACACCAGTTCACACAGAACCAAGTGTTGGACACCAGTTCACACAGAACCAAGTGCTGGACACCAGTTCCCAGGGAACCAGAACCAAGGGCTACAGCACACCAGTTCCCAGGGAACAAGAACCAAGTGCCACAGCACACCAATTCCCAGGGAACCAGAACCAAGTGCTGGACACCAGTTCCCAGGGAACAAGAACCAAGTGCCACAGGACACCAGTTCCCAGACCAAGGGCCACAGGACACCAGTTCCCAGGGAACCAGAACCAAGGGCCACAAGACACCAGTTCCCAGGGAACCAGAACCAAGGGCCACAGGACACCAGTTCACAGGGAAACCAGAACCAAGTTGTGGACACCAGTCCCCAGGAACCAGAACCAAGTGCCACAGGACACCAGTTCCCAGGGAACCAGAACCAAGGGCCACAAGACACCAGTTCCCAGGGAACAGAACCAAGGGCCACAAGACACCAGTTCCCAGGGACCCAATAACCAAGGGCCACAGGACACCAGTTCACAGGGAACCAGAACCAAGTGCCACAGGACACCAGTTCACAGGGAACCAGAACGAAGGGCCACAGGACACCAGTTCACAGGGAACAAGAACCAAGTGTTGGACACCAGTTCACAGGGAACAAGAACCAAGTGTTGGGACACCAGTTCACAGGGAACAAGAACCAAGTGTTGGACACCAGTTCACAGGGACAAGAACCAAGTGTTGGACACCAGTTCACAGGGAACCAGAACCAAGTGCCACAGCACACACCAGTTCACAGGGAACCAGAACCAAGTGCCACAGCACACCAGTTCACAGGGAACCAGAACCAAGGGCCACAGGACACCAGTTCACAGGGAACCAGAACCAAGTGTTGTAACACCAGTTCACGGGGAACCAGAACCAAGTGTTGTAACACCAGTACTCAGGGAACAGAACCAGGGCCACAAGACACCAGTTCACAGGGAACCAGAACCAAGGGCCACAAGACACCAGTTCACAGGGAACCAGAACCAAGGACCACAGGACATCAATTTCACAGGGAACCAGAACCAAGGACCACAGGACACCAGTTCACAGGGAACCAGAACCAGGGGCCACAGGACACCAGTTCACAGGGAACCAGAACCAGGGGCCACAGGACACCAGTTCACAGGGAACCAGAACCAAGGACCACAGGACACCAGTTCACAGGGAACCAGAACCAGGGGCCACAGGACACCAGTTCAGGGAACCCAGAACAAAGGGCCACAGGACATCAATTCACAGGGAAACCAGAACCAAGGACCACAGGACACCAGTTCACAAGGAACCAGAACAAAGGGCCACAGGACACCAGTTCACAGGAAACCCAAAACCAAGGGCCACAGGACACCAGTTCACATGGAACCAGAACAAAGGGCCACAGGACACCAGTTCACAGGGAACCAGAACCAGGGGCCACAGGACACCAGTTCACAGGGAACCAGAACCAAGTGCTGGACACCAGTTCACAGGGAACCAGAACCAAGGGCCACAGGACACCAGATCAGCAGAAAGAAAGAAGAAGACCCGGACTCTAGTCCGGGACGAAAATCAGAACAAGGCAGGACAGCCCCCGTTCGGAACCAAGCCCAAGACTCCTGCCAACAGACTTCGGTCTGGAACACCGTGTCCTTAAGGACATCAAGCCAGCAGGACGTTTATCTCACCTCTGCCTTTTGTTAACGACCGCCTGGACTGGCCTCCGAGCCTAGACCCCGTCCTATGAACGGCCCTGTTTTTGCAGTTCCAGTTTCATCAAGGAGGCGTCACTGCGTGCGGTCTAGGTCCGTATACCCTGCACCACATCCGTTAAGTTTCGAAACCACACTGTGCATGATTTGAAGCTGATGGATATATGATGAGACAGTTTAAGAAGACGGTCTCGTGGCTACGACTGGTCAGACTTTGAGTAGCCTACCTATCATTGGCATGTGCTATTTTTTATCATCGTATATATGTATTGATTGCGTACACATGTGTGTGTATATGTGTGTACATGGGTGTGTGGGCACGGACCATGTGTGTGTGCCATGTGCGGTGCACGAGTGCATGTGCGTGTGTGTATGGGTATGTGTGTTTGTGAATGCGTATGCGTGTGCATGCGCGCGCGCGCGCGCGCGTGTGTGTGTGTGTGTGCAGATGTGCATGCGTTTGCGTGTGTCATCTGTGGGCTTGTATGAGTACGCTCCTGCTTGCACACATCTGCACACTTTATGTATAAATATACGTGTGTATGTACGTGTGCCTGGTATATGGGGCACATATGCATGTGCGTGTGTGTGTGCGTGCGTGCGTGCGTGTGTGTTTGTGTTTGTTTTTTTTTTGTGTTTGCTTGTTTGTTTGTCTGTTTTGGGGTGGGATCTGAGGGAGAGAGAGAGAGAGAGAGAGAGAGAGAGAGAGAGAGAGAGAGAGAGAGAGAGAGTGAGAATTAAAAAAAAAATAATTACACTTAAGATATAATTTGTTATATTGTTACAATTTCTGATTTTATCATTTTACTTATAAATGTCAAATGTTTCCCTGTTAAGTTTCCTTTATGATTTTTTTGTGTCATTCAAATGTTTACGTGTATTATTTTGGTTTCTCATCAATTCATTAAGGTTTAAATGTCAGTACAACAATATCTGAATCTGACAGTAAATGGTTTCAGTCAGTGTGTGTGTGTGTGTGTGTGTGTGTGTGTGTGTGTGTGTGTGTGTGTGTGTGTGTGTGTGTGTGTGTGTGTGTGTGTGTGTGTGTGTGTGTGTGAAGAAATTGGGGAAGACTTCATGGACATATTTCTACACCATATAATCTCTCTCTCTCTCCTTCTTCTTCTTCTCAGATCTGAATCTCTCTCTCTCTCTCTCTCTCTGAGATCTGAATTATCTCTCTCTGATCTGTATTCTCTTTCTCTCTCTCTTGTTATATTTCTTTCCATTTTCTAGTCTTTAAATCTCATTGCATTATTAGCTTCTCAGGGACAGATTGGAAGAATAGGCTGTTGCCTAAAATCTCAATCTTTGATCGAATGAAAGTTTCCTGAGTTGTGAGCTCTTTCCAGAAGTGTTAGCAGTATCACTGGAGAGTGATAGTTTCCTGAGCAGTGTTAGCAGTATCACTGGAGAGTGACAGTTTCCCGAGTTGTAAGCTCTTTCCAGCAGTGTTAGCAGTATCATTGGAGAGTGAAAGTTTCCTAAGTTGTGAGTTGTGAGCTCTTTCCAGCAGTGTTAGCAGTATCAGTGGAGAGTGTCAGTTTCCTGAGCAGTGTTAGCAATATCACTGGAGAGGATAGTTTCCTGAGCAGTGTTAGCAGTATCATTGGAGAGTGAAAGTTCCTGAGTTGTGAGTTGTGATCTCTTTCCAGCAGTGTTAGCAATATCACTGGAGAGGACAGTTTCCTGAGCAGTGTTAGCAGCATCATTGAAGAGTGAATGTTTCCTGAGTTGTGAGTTGTGAGCTCTTTCCAGCAGTGTTAGCAGTATCACTGGAGAGTGAAAGTTTCCTGAGTTGTGATCTCTTTCCAGCAGTGTTAGCAGTATCACCGGAGAGCGACAGTTTCCTGAGTTGTGAGTTGTGATCTCTTTCCAGCAGTGTTAGCAGTATCACTGGAGAGTGACAGTTTCCTGAGTTGTGTGTTGATCTCTTTCCCAGCAGTGTTAGCAGTATCACTGGAGAGTGAAAGTTTCCTGAGTTGTGATCTCTTTTTCCAGCAGTGTTAGCAGTATCACTGGAGAGTGACAGTTTCCTGAGCAGTGTTAGCAGTATCACTGGAGAGTGACAGTTTCCTGAGTTGTGATCTCTTTCCAGCAGTGTTAGCAGTATCACTGGAGAGTGAAAGTTTCCTGAGTTGTGAGTTGTGATCTCTTTCCAGCAGTGTTAGCAGTATCACTGGAGAGCAGACTGTGCACACACCCACTGGCACTGAGCGGGACTCTAGCGCCACCCCAGGGACCCGGCCCGGGAGCAGAGAGGGACGGCGGCGAGTGGCGCTGGCCCGTGGTGCGGATATCATGGACGATGCGGTCACCTACCTGGGCCCCGCCAGAGCTCAGGCTCTTCAGGCTTTCCGCTCCGCTGTGTGTGTGTGTGTGTGTGTGTGTGTGTGTGTGTGTGTGTGTGTGTGTGTGTGTGTGTGTGTGTGTGTGTGTGTGTGTGCTGGGGGAGGTGGGGGTGGTGCGTGTGCGCGTGTGTATGTGGGAGGGGGATTGTGTGTGTGTGTGTGTGTGTGTGTGTGTGTGCTGGTGAAGGGGGGGGGGGGTTGGTGCGTGTGCGCGTGTGTATGTGGGAGGGGGATTTGTGTGTGTGTGTTTGTGTTGTGTGTGTGTGTGTGTGTGTGTGTGTGTGTGTGTGTTTTGTGTATGCGTGTGTGTGTGTGTGTGTGTGTGTGTGTGTGTGTGTGTGTGTGTGTGTGTGTGACGACAGTTGGGGATGGGTTGGGGAAGGACTTGGAATACTTTCTCTTCTAGAATTATGTTAAAATTTCACTCCACCCTCTCTCTTACTAGTGATGGAAGGAGCAACTTTCCGGTACTAGTCATCGAAAGAAATTTGTATCATTTTTTCTGGGACTGTTCAAAATACTCAATAGTGGCCCAGGGGGAAGTTTCCTTAGGCTTGTAGCTCCGAGAGAAAGAATTAGAGAGAAGTTCAAACATTCAACACTGAATGAACAACAAAGATCTGACACAAGTTAAAAGCACTTCCACACATCAGTTTTACTTGCTTACACACGGGTAAGTAGTTTAATACAGACATGTCAATTTTTTTGCACTTTAATAAATCAACTTTACTTGCTTACACACAGGCAAGTAGTTAAAGTTAGTCACAATGGACCGGTGTGTCCTTCCTATAGGCTGATTTGTGGTTCTCACTGTTTCATCATTAAGTGACAGAAAGTTCTGAATGAACTGAGTTGAAGTCCACTTTGAAGAACAGGACTTATCTACACTCTGTGAGGATAGTTAATCTCTCTCTTGTGGCTGGTGACTGATCCTGCTGTGTAGACCTGTTGCTGTAGTGCTGGGCTGTCTTCACAACCTGTCTTGCCAAGGGGTATGTAGCATAGCCACGGTTCCAGGTAGTTCTGGGAAAATCAGTGAAGCTTAGACTGGGGAAGAGAGGGAAAGAGATAACCATGCCTCCTCTCTGGATTTCCCCCTGGTGTTTTCCTTGCTTCACATACAGCTAGTCTGAGGAAAAGTGAAGGTGCAACTCTATGTGTCTTCTTTCTCTCTGCGTACGCAGGCTGATACTCCTGCGGACAGTGCCTGTGTAGAAAGGCAGTGGAGTTTTGTGTGTGTATGACCGTTTTTTATCCCCACATTAAGGCAACCAACTCCATCTTCGGGGAAGGTGCATGCTATGTGTAACGTGTCATCCATACCAACGGCCATACTGGTCTCCTCCGAAAGTTGGTGATGGGATTTGACGTGTGTGCAAGATGATGTTGTGCGTGCGTTCACATTTGAAGGACTGTATGGGGAATGGAGTCAGAACCAATGTTAACTCTGAGGGGAAAAAAACGAAATAGTTGAGTTTTACGTCCTCATAGCAAAAGCTTTTAGGGACATTTCTTTCGTTCACGATATCCGAGGGAAAATCCCCCTGTCTATTTGTATGCTAAACTGACCCAGTCTGATTTCGGTTTGGCTTGACAGGGTGTCACTCAAGACACTGAAAGGGAGGGGGGAGGTGGGGTTGTTCCTCCCACCCCTTTCCGTCGATTGGACCAGTTGCGAACGTTTGAACTACACCTGTGCCTTGGCGCCCAGAATTCACAAAGCGTGGCAGAAGACGCATGCTAAGTAGCCAAGCGCTGGTTTACATACTTGCATCATGCACCAGGTGAGCACCAGACCGTCCACGTGCGATGGTGAATATGGTGGGGTGGGGAGGGGGGGGGGGGGGAGTAGTGGTGGTAGAGAAGGAGGGAGGGGGGGGTGTTTTCGCTCTGATCTAGCAGGGCGAGAACACGTCATGGCTAGGGGAAGGGAGAGGAGAGGGGGAGGGGTACGAAGTGTGTGACCCACTCTGAAATTGACGCAATTTCATCCCCCCACCCCCGCTGTGTCATTGCTGCCCCATCAGGGAGAGTGGGCTTGGGGGGGGGGGGGGGGGGGGGGGGAGACGGGCGACATTGTTACGACGTAAAGTGTCCTGCGATACTTTCACTACATCAGAGAGAGAAGGAAGAAGGGGGGGGGGGGGGGGGGGATGTTGGTGGTTTGAGAGGGGAGAGTTGCATAGATTAGAATAGAATTGAAATCTGTACTGCTGTTTGTGAGGCAGACGGGACAGAGAAAAAAAAATGAAGAAAAAAAAAAAAGGGGGGGGGGGGGGGTGCAATTTGTACAAGAGGGTAGATGTTTGGGACCGATCGGCTGGACTTGACAAGTGACTCGTCACTCTGTGTGTGTGTGTGTGTGTGTGTGTGTGTGTGTGTGTGTGTGTCTGTGTGTGCGTGTGTGTGTGTGTGTGTGTGTAGCTCTGTGTGTGTGTGTGTGTGTGTGTGTGTGTGTGTGTGTGTGTGTGGCTCTGTGTGTGTGTGTGTGTGTGTGGCTGTGTGTGTGTGTGTGTGTGTGTGTGGCTCTGTGTGTGTGTGTGTGTGTAGCTCTGTGTGTGTGTGTGGCTCTGTGTGTGTGTGTGTGGCTGTGTGTGTGTGTGTGTGTGTGTGTGTGTGTGTGGGCTCTGTCTGTGTGTGTGTGTGTGTGTGGCTCTGTGTGTGTAGCTCTGTGTGTGTGTGTGTGTGTGTGTGTGTGTGTGTGTGTGTGTGTCTGTGTGTGTGTGTGTGTGTGTGTGTGTGTGTGTGTGTGTGTGTGGCTCTGTGTGTGTGTGTGTGTGTGGCTCTGTGTGTGTGTGTGTGTGTGTGTGTGTGTGTGGCTCTGTGTTTGTATGTGTGTGTAGCTCTGTGTGTGTGTGTGTGTGTGTGTGTGTGTGTGTGTGTGTGTGTGTGTGTGTGGCTCTGTGTGTGTGTGTGTGTGTGGTTCTGTGTGTGTGTGTGTGGCTCTGTGTGTGTATGTGTGTGTAGCTCTGTGTGTGTATGTGTGTGTAGCTCTGTGTGTGTGTGTGTGTGTGTGTTGTGTGTGTGTGTGTGTGATTGTGTGTGTGAGAGAGTGTGTTTGTGTGTTGTGTATGCGTGTGTGTGTGTGGTATGGGGAGAGGGAGTTTATCTCCCATGAGTGATTGCTTGTGAGCTCTGACTGTCTGTCTCACTCATTTTCTCTCGTTCTCTGTCTCAGTTTCTCTGTCTCTGTTTCTCTCTCTATCTCTCTGCTCTCTTTCTCTGACTGTCTCTCTCTCCCTCTATCTCTCTCTTTCTGTCTCTGTCTGTCTGTCTGTCTGTGCATTCTGTTTCCACGACTATATCCAGCTTTCGACAAAAGACTTGATCCTGCCGGTAACAAACACGAAAGAGAAATGGAAAATTGATGAAAATGTTCTTAAAAAAAAAACCACAACCGCAACAAGAAAAGGGGAAAAAAAAAAAAAAAAAAGAAAGTAACAATTTTTGCAGATTATTATGTGCAATATGTGAGTGCACTAAGATTCGTACATGCGCACAAAAAACGCGCATGCAGATCAAATAAACACACACACACACACACACACACACACACACACACACACACACACACACGACCAGATTCGTGAACTCATGCCGAGCCCATCCCCATTTTCCCGCAGCCATGTTAGTTTACTTGTAAAATAATAATGTGTGTGTGCGCGTGCCTGTGTGTGTGCGTGCGTGCATGTGTGTGCATGTGCGCGCGCTCGCGTGTGTGTGTGTGTGTGTATGTGTGTGTGTGTGTGTGTGTGTGTGTGTGTGTGTGTGTGTGTGTGTGTGTGTGTGTGTGTGTGTGTGTGTGTTGGAGGCAGTGTTCTTTGGTGACCTCGGGGGACAGCAGACCCTGTGAGCGCCTGAACGCCCTGGCAGCAGTGGAGAGGACCTATCCCGACTTCCGGCCACCCCCCGGCCTCTCTCCCTCCCCCCAGGCTTCCCAGTGCCCGCTTGGTGCAGGTGAGTCAGGCAGAACGGGGGGGGGGGGGGGGGGGGGGGGGGGGGGGGGGGGGGGGGGGGGGGGGGGGAAGTAAATGGAAGGAATGATGGAGGAAGACCTCGACAGAACTATTGAGAACTATACAGAACTATATTGAGAGAAACTGCCATGTCAGTCATTGTGAGCCATAAGAGGCCGTGGGGCCGGAATAGCTCAGTTGGTAGAGCGCCGGCTCGTAATCTTGGTGATCCTGGGGTTGCGGGTTTGAATCTCTGCCGGGCTGTTTTGGTACCGGGGGGGGGGGGGGGGGGGGGGGGTCCCCCTCCGAGTTAACATTGGTTCTGACTCCGTTTCCCATTCTGTCCTTCGAATGAGACTATAAACCGACCCGAGGTTCCGTGTGTGAACGCACGCATAACATCTTGCACGCACGTCAAATCCCATCACCAACTTTCGGAAAGGAAGGCCAGTTTGGCCGTTGGTATGGATGACACGTGGCACATAGCATGCACCCTGCGAGAGAAATGGAAAGAATGTAGGAATTCAGGAAACTGAGTGAACGATGTTGACTAGATGACACGGGAAACGACTGATTGAAGCAGCTCTTCAGTCGGCACTATTCAGGTAGGCAGCCCGTTGTGTAAGCGAGTGTGGATTGTAAAGCGCTGAGAGCTTGGTCTCTAGCCGAGGACAGGCGTTATATAAGTATTCATAATAATAACAATGAAAAGAGCTACCTAAGGCGGCCTGCAGACAGACGCAGGAAACACTGCCTGTAGTGTTCAGACAGTGGTCGGACACGCCACACTCCGCAGACGTGGCCGGCCGCACGCAAGACACACTGTTTGGGACAGTCACGCACCTGACCTTTCACCTCGCTTTCTGCAGCGCGCGCTATGCACTCAAGTAACCGTTGTTAATTAAGAGATTGAAAAAGTCGTTGTGAGATCGATACAGAATAAAACTTTGGCAGCGGTCAGACGGTAGCAGTCAGGCGCTTACGCTTTGATACCAACTTGGATACTGCCCATAAACTTGGGTATTCAGCCCAGCTGACATACGTGTACCGTTACAGATCGCCACTGTTCGGGAGAAGCCTTGTCGTACGTCGCTTCACACACACATCACACTTGACAAAGCACGTTTTTGCCCCATTCAGCCTATATCAGATAGACGCATGCGCTTCTACTTTGCACGTGCAATTCAGTCTTTACAGTTCGCTGCTTGTTGAATTCATGAATATTCTGCATGATCGAATCTTAAACTGAACCTACAAAACTGAACCGATCGCCATTCCGGGAAGGAAACAAGCCTCGGATGGATTATCTACTCCTGATCCGGGAAAGCGATTTGATTGGACAATTGCAAACGGCTTTGGTAGGGGTAGATATCCCCAACAGAACACTGCACTAATCTGCCGTGTCCTGAATGGATGAGTTAACGTCCTCACAGCGTAAGCTTTTAGGGACAAGTTTTTCGCCGCAGCAGGCTGCGGCATGGAGTCATTTATCTTGGCAACAAGACTTTGTAGGCTGGCAGGTTGGATCGTGTGGTTGGGGTTAGCGGTCGGGCGGAGGAACCCCGAGTAGACGGCGTCGTCAGGCAGGAGCCTGGATAGAGTTGTGAGTCATTAGGACCGCCCAGCAGTCATATGAAGGAATCTGCCAACTATCTGCTCGCAATATAGCGGACAGGTTCGGCCATTGCTTGAAGCGGTGTTGCTGAGCCCGCCAAGCCCTGGAACTGGTTACGTCTGCCGGCTTCCTAAAGAGCTGCTCTGTAGCCACGCCTTGGCCAGGATGACGTCAGTCAGCACAAAGGTGACCAGACCACAAGGCGGGATTCCCATAGTCACTGTCCTTCACCGCCACCGCTTCCTCTGCTTTCGCCGCCTGTTCGTTTTGCCGAGATACTCTCGCCACATGTTCGTTCGCCGCAAGTACTTTCGCCGCCTGTTCGTTCGCTACCAATACTCTTGCCGCCTGTTCGTTCGCTGCCAGTACTCTTGCCGCCTGTTCGTTCGCTACCAATACTCTCGCCGCCTGTTCGTTCGCTACCAATACTCTTGCCGCCTGTTCGTTCGCTACCAATACTCTTGCCGCCTGTTCGTTCGCTACCAATACTCTCGCCGCCTGTTCGTTCGCTACCACCAATACTCTTGCCGCCTGTTCGTTCGCTACCAATACTCTCGCCGCCTGTTCGTTCGCTACCAGTACTCTTGCCGCCTGTTCGTTCGCCGCCAGTACTCTCGCCGCCTGTTCGTTCGCCGCCAGTACTCTCGCCGCCTGTTCGTTCGCTACCAGTACTCTCGCCGCCTGTTCGTTCGCCGCCAGTACTCTCGCCGTCTGTTCGTTCGCTACCAATACTCTTGCCGCCTGTTCGTTCGCTACCAGTACTCTTGCCGCCTGTTCGTTCGCCGCCAGTACTCTCGCCGCGCTGTTCTCTTGTCGTTCGCCCGTACTCGCCGTCTGTTCGTTCGCTACCAATACTCTTGCCGCCTGTTCGTTCGCCGCCAGTACTCTTGCCGCCTGTTCGTTCGCCGCCAGTACTCTCGCCGCCTGTTCGTTCGCCGCCAGTACTCTTGCCGCCTGTTCGTTCGCCGCCAGTACTCTCGCCGCCTGTTCGTTCGCCGCCAGTACTCTTGCCGCCTGTTCGTTCGCTACCAGTACTCTCGCCGCCTGTTCGTTCGCCGCCAGTACTCTTGCCGCCTGTTCGTTCGCTACCAGTACTCTCGCCGCCGGTTCGTTCGCCGCTAAATGGGACTTTTTTTCACAGGACAGGGAAATAAAAAAGCTTTTCACCAGTGTAGGTGCTCTCTCTGTGTCTGTATGTTTGTGTGTCTGTATGTCTGTCTGCCTCCTCTCTCTCTCTGTCTGTCTGTCTGTCTGTCTCTCTCTCTCTCTCTCTCTCTCTCTCTCTCTCCTTCTCTCTGTCTGGGTATGTTCGTCTGTATACACTGAAGACTGAAGATTATGACACTGCCTGTCAGGCGGCTAGTGCCAGAGACTGATGTCCACTTTAGGATATCTTATTCTGAAGCTTGCCTTCAGTACTCTGTCAGACTGTAACAAGCATCTAAGCTTGCAGCCCTCGCATCCATGCTTCCCAGTTAAAATACAGCTCATTGTCTCCTATCGGTGCCTACAGCGCGGTCATTTAAGGTCAGGACTTTGTCCTCTTTTCGCTTGTGGGCCATGCCGTCACTCAAACGAAAAACAAACCTCAATGGCTTGAAAAGAATATCAGACTGTCGGTAACAAAGAAACAACCCAACAACTCCAAACTATGTTCGCCCAGTGTTCCACAAAATTCTCCGTTCAAACACGTCGAAGACATACCGCGCAAACTGAAAATAAGTTCCGTATCCAAGACACGTCGTTCCGTATCCTAGACACGTCCCTGAAGCAAAATGTGTTTCATAGACGCCAGACTGTCCGGATGGCCAGCTTTTCCCTGCGCCAAGGGATGCGAGAGGCGAGGGGAGCGGCTGCTGCACACCAACAATGTGTGCGCCAAGGCCTTGCTGTTGCTGTTACTGTTAAGGGTGAGATTAACGTCCTATCGGCCTGAGGCCCTTAAGGACAAGGTTACCGCAGACATAGGACTGCATATTTGTGGCAACTGCTGTCGCCGGCAGTAGTGGGTAGGTTTCAGTGAGGGTCGTAGCATTTCTCTATCTGAGCTCGTGTTCCTCTTGAACGTTGGTTGAATTCAGGTCGTGTTCTTCTTGAATGTTGGTTCAAGTTTGGTCGCGTTGCTCTTGAAAGTTGGTCAATTCAGGTTGTTGGTTGACCGACGATGGGTGTCGGTGTGTTGCCTGCTGTCCCCCAAACATCAGGCTGTCTTCAGGACCACCGGACGGCCTTCTTCATGCTCGGGTGGCGATGGTCCTGTGCCGCGTAAGGCTGCCTCAAGGAGGGAGCAGGACGAAAGTCGCTGGAGCGCTGCACGAGTCCCTAAAACTTGGAGGATACTCGCTGACTGCGGCCGTGAGGGCAATGTTCAGCCCAGTCCCATAAGCAGTGCCCCCATGTCTGCCTCCCCACAAAACAGAGCACGGTATTCCAGTCCGCGGTGGTCAGTCAGGCAGCGCTCCTTTGCCGATCGCCCCACATCTCCAGGAGCCGTCCCCCGGCGACACAGGCTAGACCCGCCGTCACCACATGGCTGAATGCTGTCTGCACCGCCCGACACTGACCTCTCACATCAGTGTCCCTCAAAGGAGAGGTGCCACCTCTCCTGTGGCGTCCACTGCTATGCCACACTCGCAGCGAACGGCTGTGGAGGCCTTGCCTAAGGCGTCGAGTATTTATAGACTGGCTCAGATTGTTTTGAGAATTTTCGTTGTTTCCGAAAGTTGATTTTTCTCTTTTTCTTTCCTATGGCCATCAAGGTACAAGCCAGGTGGTTCCAAGCTGACAGAGTGAAATCAAAGGAGTCGGACTATTTGGGCGCCTCGAACTGGCGCAAAGATAGGGTCACGCGTGAGAGCAAAGGCCTAAACGTGCGTCAGTTAAGGGGAAGGTCATGTATTTGAAAACTGTGATTTCATCGGTGAACATCACCCCAACAACGGATATAATTGATAGCGAGAGTTGTTCATTTGATCAATTATCAGTTTAACATGAAATGCTGGCTCAAACTTGTGGTAGGCCTCAAAACACGTACATGGATGATACAGTGTTTTAGTGCAAAACCCTAACTGTGGCCTGTGGCCTGTATAAGGAAAGAAATGGGCGCAAGACAATATGACAAATTTTTCAATCTTTTCTTGCTGCGGACGGCTCAGCGTTGTGATCGTTTTCTGTACCAATCGGAGAACGTTACTCCTTTTCGTGCACCAATCACAGGACGCAACAACCCTCGCATTTTCCATTGCCGGCCGTAACCTCAATCACCCTCAACTGCTGAAGTTATTCGAACTGTACACTTCTCTGAAATCAGATAGACATAATATAGTTTTTGCTTAGGTTCCCAGCCATGTGGGCATTCAAGGCAACGAAGTGGCTGAACTTGCGAAGAGTGCCACCAAGAAACAGTTGAGCAGATTGTCTGTCCCTCACACTGATCTGAAACCCCAAACCCTGGCTTCTGTCAAAGACTTCTGGCAAGAAGAATGGGACTCGCAGACGAATAACAAACTATTCAAAATCCAAATTGGAAATGAAATGAGGCAGGGAACAGTAAACAATAAACAGTAAACAAGTGGGGTAGTTTTTGCTCCCATAAGGAAACCTAACACAGAGTAACTTTTATTCAAGACTGGCACAGCCTTTTAAACTTGAATAAAGTCAGACAAATACAAAGACGAACAATCTAATAGTGGGGGGAAACAAGCGCAGGCCAACAACTAAAAGTGTATTCATAGTAATGACTTGGCAAAACTTTGGACTTAAAGAGGGTGGATCCTCAAGCGTAGGCTCAAAGATTGCCCCCTACATTTTATACTATTTGCATAATATCTGTAGTTTTTCAGCAACTTTTTTTCCTCCCCACCCTTTCGTTTGGTTTCCTTTACTACTCTTCGCTGGCTGCTTCGGGGGTGCTATTGGATTCTTTTTTGCACCCTTGGTGGTGAGAACACCACGGTATTATGGACTGTGGTGTGTCTGTATTTTGACACCAGGAGCGCAGATACAACCAGCCGTGTCTCCCTGATGAGTTCCGACCCAGCGGACGAAAGGCCTCGGAGCAGGCAATACAAAATATATCTGCCTTTAAAAGGGATTGCGATGGTTCCCTTATGCAGCCAGTGAAGAGTTTTCATATCTGATATATTTTCTTAATTTCAAGTTCCCAGTTTTTACATCTTCAACCTTCTACTCCCCCCCCCCCCCCCTTCTTTAAGTCCAAAGTTTTGCGAAGTCATTACTATGAAGACACTTTAGTTGTTGGCCTGCGCTTGTCCCCCCCCCCCCCCCCCCCCCCACACACACACACACACACACACACACACTATTAGATTGTTCGTCTTTGTATTTGTTTGACTTTATTCAAGTTTAAAAGGCTGTGCCAGTCTTAAATAAAAGTTACTCTGTGTTAGGTTTCCTTATGGGAGCAAAGACTACCCCCACTTGTTTACTGTTTATTCAAAATCCGTCCAAACCTGAAAGAGTTTTTGCCATGTTCCCGAGACGGCCGTAAAGAAGGAACAGTTAAGTGCCGTTTGCATACAGGCCACTCGTTTTTCACCCATTGTTGTCTTTTAAAGGTGAAGAAGTTCCGTGGTGCATTCCATGTCATGTAATACCCCATAGTGAAACATCCTTTTAGAGTGTTGGGACTTGCATGATGTGAGACAATCACTTGACAGCAGACTCCACGGAAACCCTGTTCAGAGATGTCCCACCTGATGTGACCTTTGAATTTCTGAGGGAGATTAACATTTTTCATCTGAACTAAGATTTACGGAGGAGAATTTCCTTCCACAGGCACATGAGCATATTACCATTCTTTTTTTTACTTTCAAATCGTTGTCCGTTGTTCATTTTCTAGTTGTGATCGGGATAGAGCCTATGGGACAAACTAAAAAAGAACGAGACACTGTATGTTAGAATCATCCAGACACTGTATGTTAGAATCATCCAGACACTGTATGTAGAATCATCCAGACACTGTATGTTAGAACCATCCAGGCACAGTATCATCCAGACACTGTATGTTAGAAATCATCCAGACACTGTATGTTAGAATCATTCAGACACTGTATGTTAGAACCATCCAGACACTGTATGTTAGAATCATCCAGACACTGTATGTTAGAATTAATCCAGACACTGTATGTTAGAATCATTCAGACACTGTATGTTAGAATCATCCAGACACTGTATGTTAGAATCATTCAGACACTGTATGTTAGAACCATCCAGACACTGTATGTTAGAATCATCCAGACACTGTATGTTAGAATTAATCCAGACACTGTATGTTAGAATCATCCAGACACTGTATGTTAGAATCATTCAGACACTGTATGTTAGAATCATCCAGACACTGTATGTTAGAATCATTCAGACACTGTATGTTAGAACCATCCCAGACACTGTATGTTAGAATCATCCAGACACCGTATGTTACAATTATCCAGACACCGTATGTTACAATCATCCAGGCACTGTATGTTAGAATCATCCAGACACTGTATGTTAGAATGAATCCAGACACTGTATGTTAGAATGAATCCAGGCACTGTATGTTAGAATCATCCAGGCACTGTATGTTACAATCATCCAGGCACTGTATGTTAGAATCATCCAGGCGCTGTATGTTAGAATCATCCAGGCACTGTATGTTAAATCATCCAGACACTGTATGTTAGAATGAATCCAGGCACTGTATGTTAGAATCATCCAGGCACTGTATGTTAGAATCATCCAGACACTGTATGTTAGACCCATTCAGACACTGTATGTTAGAATCATCCAGACACTGTATGTTAGAATCATCCAGACACTGTATGTTAGAATCATCCAGGCACTGTATGTTAAAATCATTCAGACAGAGCAATGATGTAGTGATGGTTGGGAACGGGTCAGTTAAAACACGAAAGAGGAAGGAAGAAGGCCGGAGGAGGGGGAAGAGCAGAAAAAAGAAAAGGATGAAGGTTGTGAAGGAGGGGGGGGGGGGGGGGGGGGGGAGAGAGCAGGAAAGAGCGAAGGATCCGAGGGGGTGGGAGAGCAGAGAGAAGGACAGGACGAAGTTTGCGAGGGTTGGGGGTGGGGGGAGCAGAGAGAAGGAAAGGACGAAGGTGGGGGGGGGGGGGGGGGGGGGGGGGGGGGGGGGGAGAGCAGAGAGAAGGACAGGACGAAGGTTGCGAGGGGTGGGGTGTGGGGGGAGCAGAGAGAGAACGAAAGGACGAAGGTTGCGAGAGGGGGGGGGGGGGGGGGGGGGTGGGGAGGGGCAGAGAGAAGGAAAGGACGAATGTTGCGGGGGGGGGGGGGGGGGGGGGGGGGGGGGAGCAGAGAGGAGGAAAAGGACGAAGGGTTGCGGGGGAAGGGGGGGGGGGGGGGGGGGAGGGGAGCAGAGAGAGGAGGAAAGGACGAAGGTTGTGGGGGGGGGGGGGGGGTTGGGGGAGGGGAGAGAGAGAAAGAAAGGAAGAAGATTGCGGGGGGGGGGGGGGGGGGGGGGGGGGGGAGCAGGGGAGAGAAGGAAGGGACGAAGATTGCGGGGGGGAGGGGGGGGGGTTGGGGGGAGCAGAGAGAAAGAAGGGACAGAAGGTTGCGGGGGGGGGGGGGGGGGGGGGGGGGAGAGAGAAGAAGGGAAGAAGGTTGCGGAAGGGGGGGGGGGGGGGGGGGGGGGGGGATTAGGAGACAGAAGGAAAAGGACGAAGGTTGCGGAGGGAGGGGGGGGGAGAGTTGGGGGAGCAGAGAGAAAGAAGGGAAGAAGGTTGCGGAGGGAGGGAGGGGAGAGTTGGGGGGAGCGAGAGAGAAGAGGGAAGAAGATGCGGGGGGGGGGGGGGGGGGGGGGGGGGAGTTGGGGGGAAGCAGAGAGAGAAAGAAGAAAGAAGATGCGGGGGGGGGGGGGGGGGGGGGGAGTTGGGGGAGCAGAGAGAGAAAGAAGGGAAGAAGGTTGCGGAAGGGGGGGGGAAATTGGATGAGCAGAGAGAGGAAAACTACGAAGGTTGCGGCGCGCGCGGGGGTGCGTGGGTGCGTGGGGGGAGAGAGAGAAGTGGGAAGAAGAAGTTGTGGGTGAGGTGGGTGTGTGTGTGGGGGGAGCAGTAGATGGAAACGGTGTGAAGTGTGTGTGCGTGTGGTGGAGCGGGGGGGGTGCGTGCGTGTGGGCAAAACAGCGCGCGCGGGGAGAAGCGCGCGCGCGCGGTGTGTGTGTGTGTGGATGTGGAAGGTGTGTGCGTGAGTGAGGTGTGTGTGTGTGGGGTGTGGTGTGTGAGTGTGTGAGAGTGAGAG
>JADBJO010001772.1:250000-260000 GCA_016801955.1 Conus betulinus | reverse complement strand
CGACGATGACCACGACGACGACGACGACCACCACCACCACCACCACACCACGACCACGACCACGACGACGACGACCACGACGACCACCACCGACGACGACCACGACGACGACGACGACGACGACCTCGACGACGACGACGACGACCACGACCACGACCACGACGACGACCACGACGACCCACGACCACGACACGGACCACGACCCCACGACGACCACGACCACGACCACGACGACCACGACCACGACGATGACGATGATGATGATAATGATGATGACGATGATGATGATGACTGATGATGATGATGATGATGATGATGATGATGATGGATGATGATGATGATAATGATGGCGATGATGATGATGATGATGATGACGATAATGATGATAATAATGATGAGGATGAGGATGAGGATGGTGATGACGATGGTGATGGTGATGATAATGATAATGATGATGAGAAGGAGGAGGGTTTCAATGTTTACCATTTTCCCCTCACGACACATATCTCTCTGTGCTAAGTCAAGGCAAGGGGTTAGAGGAGTTGTCAACGGTTCAGTCTTCTCCTGTTCATACACGGCTTCTTCAGCCTGCCTCCGAATCGCCCACCCGTTACAGTACCCTGTAGGATGGTCTTGGACAGGGAGTCATGGAGAGATACATGTCCACGCTCCACTGCACCCTGTAGAATGGTCTTGGACAGGGAGTCATGGGGAGATACATGTCCATGCTCCACTGCACCCTGTAGAATGGTCTTGGACAGGGAGTCATGGGGAGATACATGTCCACCCTCCACTGTACCCTGTAGAATGGTCTTGGACAGGTAGTCATGGAGAGATACATGTCCACCCTCCACTGTACCCTGTAGGATGGTCTTGGACAGGTAGTCATGGAGAGATACATGTCCACCCTCCACTGTACCCTGTAAGAATGGTCTTGGACAGAGAGTCATGAAGAGATACATGTCCACCCTCCACTGTACCCTGTAGAATGGTCTTGGACAGGAGTCATGAAGAGATACATGTCCACCCTCCACTGTACCCTGTAGGATGGTCTTGGACAGGTAGTCATGGAGAGATACATGTCCACCCTCCACTGTACCCTGTAGAATGGTCTTGGACAGAGAGTCATGGAGAGATACATGTCCACCCTCCACTGTACCCTGTAGAATGGTCTTGGACAGAGAGTCATGGAGAGATACATGTCCACCCTCCACTGTACCTTGGACAGAGAGTCATGGAGAGATACATGTCCACCCTCCACTGTACCCTGTAGAATGGTCTTGGACAGAGAGTCATGGAGAGATACATGTCCACCCTCCACTGTACCCTGTAGGATGGTCTTGGACAGAGAGTCATGGAGATTACATGTCCACCCTCCACTGTACCCTGTAGAATGGTTTTGGACAGGGACTTATGGGGAAATACATGGTCCACCCTCCACTGTACCCCCACTGTGTAGAAGGTCTTGGACAGGGAGTCATGGAGAGATACATGTCCGTCCTCCAGTGTACTGAAGAGAGAGAGAGAGAGAGAGAGAAGAAGGGAGAGAGGAGAGAGAGAGAGGAGATGAGAGAGAGGAGAGAGAGAGAGAGAGTAAGAAGGGGAAGAGGGAGAGAGAGGGAGAGAGGGGGAGAGAGAGAGAGGAGAGGAGGAGATAGAGAGAGAGGATGCGCAGTGAGAGGGAACGGGAGTAGAGAGTACTAGGAGAGAGAGGAGAAAAAAGAGAGAGCAGAGCAGAGAGAGAGAGAGAGGAGAGAGAGAGAGAGGGAGAGAGAGAGAGAGAGAGAGAGAGAGAGACAGAGACAGACAGTCAGTCAGACAGACAGACACACAGACAGACAGAGAGAGAAACAAGAGCACACACAGAGAGAGAAAACAAGAGCACAGAGAAAAAGAGAGAGACGTGAGATCCACTCTCTGACAAGGCACTGGTTTCTGATGACAAAACACTGGTCTCTGATGACGAAACACTGGTCTCTGATGACGAAACACACTGGTCTCTGATGACGAAACACTGGTCTCTGATGACGAGACACTGGTTTCTGATGACGAAGCACTGGTCTCTGATGACGGAACACTGGTCTGATGACGAGGCGCTGGTTTCTGATGACGAAGGACTGGTCTCAAGTGACGAACTGATGACGAAGCACTGGTCTCTGATGACGAAGCACTGGTCTCTGATCACGAAGCACTGGTCTATGATGATGAAGCACTGGTCTCTGATGACGAAGCACTGGTCTCTGACGACGAAGCACTGGTCTCTGATGACGAGGCACGAGTCTGATGACGAGGCACTGGTCTCTGATGACGAGGCACTGGTCTCTGATGACGAGGCACTGGTCTCTAAAGACGAGGCACTAGTCTGATGACGAGGAACTGGTCTCTGATGACGAACTGACGACGAGGCACTGGTCTCTGATGACGAGGCACTGGTGTCTGATGCCAGGTGCCCCAGCCCCAGCGGTCCAGTCCAGTGCTGATCATCACCACAGCCGGGGAGGACTGGAACATGGTCGGTCAGCGCCACGTCAGAATCCCGGCACGTGCGGCCTTAGAACTGGGCCAGATCATGGCCCGCCTTTCGTCTCGTGCTCGCTCAAGTGCCTGATGGAACCTGAAGAGGGAGGGAGAGAGAGAGAAAGTCAGAGAGGGGGGGGGGGGGGAGGGAGGAGGGAGGGAGAGAGAGAGAGAGAGAGAGAGAGAGAGAGAGAGAGAGAGAGAGAGAGATGAGGGAGATATAAAGACAGAGACAGAAAGAGAGAGAGAGAGAGAGACTAGAGATCTAGAGAGAGAGAGAGAGAAAGAGAGAGAGACAGACAGAGAAAGATATATATATATATATATATATATATATATATATATAATCAGTCAAAGTAGATAAAAATCCAAACAAACAAGATTAAAATATCCCAAATTTTCGGCTTTATTCGCCTTTGTCAGGGGGTACAGACTGTGACAGTAAAACGCTCGCATTCTCCACCCTAAGATCCTGAACACTATATATATATATATATATATATATATATATATATATATATATATATATATATATATATATATATATATATATAGAGAGAGAGAGAGAGAGAGAGAGAGAGAGAGAGAGAGAGAGAGAGAGAGAGAGGCTGCAGTCCTCTATCGTGGCTGCAATGCCTCTGGAAGGGAACGAACATGGATCCAGTCAATTAAAAAAAAAAAAAAATTTTTTTTAACCCACAGTTGAGGTTAGGGAACTCGCCCACCGGAAAAGATCCTGTGAAGCGATGGGCGAAAGTTTGTGATAGTTTCCAGAAAACAAAATGTCCAAGGAAGTCAAAGGTGATTTCGTGAAAGTTTCCCAGAAAAAAAATGTCCCAGTTAATGAAACGTGAAAGCCACCCAGAACCACAAACGTCTCAGGAAGTGAAACGTGAGGTTGTGAAAGTCGTCCAGAAAAAAAATGTCCCAGGAAATGAAACGTGAGATTATGAAAACCACCAAGAACCACAAATGTCCCAGGAAATGAAACGTGAGATTATGAAATCCACCAAGAACCACAAATGTCCCAGGAAATGAAACGTGAGATTATGAAAACCACCAAGAATCACAAATGTCCCAGAAAATGAAACGTGAGATTATGAAAACCACTAACAACCACAAATGTCCCAGGAAATGAAACGTGAGGTTATGAAAACCACCAAGAAATCACAAATGTCCCAGGAAATGAAACGTGAGATTATGAAAAACCACCACGAATCACAAATGTCCCAGGAAATGAAACGTGAGATTATGAAAACCACCAACAACCACAAATGTCCCAGGAAATGAAACGTGAGGTTATGAAATCATCGCAGAAAAAAAACAACAACAAAATATCCCAGAAAATGAAGGATGAGGCTTAAGAGTGTCCGGAGACCCGCCCAAGGATATGAAGGATGACGACGTGAAACTCGTTGGGACAAACAAAAGCAAACAAACAAAAAAGAAAGAAAAATGAAAATGCTGGTAAATGATGGAGGAGATTGTGAAAGTTGTCTGAGAAAATACATCTGGAGAAACGGAGAACGAGTTTCTGGGAGTAGTCTGGCCAAATATGTCACTTAATACAGCGTGAGATTTCAGATCGTTGTCCCCCAAAATACGTTCTGGGAAAAGAAAGATGACGTGGAAGAATAAGCCCGAAAAAAAAAGAAAAAGAGTGTACTGTCATCTAAAGCATGGGGCTTTGGAATTCTCTCAGAAAATGTCCTGGTGAGAACATGAAGGATGGGTTTGTAGAAATCGCCCAGAAAATGTGCCAGTGTGGTGGAGATGGAGGATGAGGTTGTGAAACTCCTGAAGGATAAGGTTGTGAAAACGCACGCATCTCGCATTCTACGAGAAAGAAAAATGGAGAAAATGAAATGTTAGGGTTTGTGAAAGTCCCCCCCCCCCCCCCCCCCCCCCCCCCCCAAAAAAAAAAAAAAAAAAAAAAATCCAGGGAGATGAGATCACACACCACACCAAACGAAATGTTCCAGTTAGGATCTGGGGGAAGACGTTAACTCGCCCGCCAAAAAATGTCCCAGAAAACAAAGGTTCAGAATGTGGAAGTGGTCCAGGAAAATGGCGCAGGGAATGAACGATAGGATGACCAGCCTCACGCTCCTCTCTCCCCATTTCCCACCTCACTCACTCCCTGCGCGGAAAAACCGACAACGGAAAATGCACCCATGCTATATTTAGCCTTACACGAATCCCCTAGGATATTTGTTTCCCCAGTTGGATGCTAGAAAGCTCCAGAAATTGATCTTTAGCCCTCAGAAGAGAAAAGAATGAAGAAGAAGAACAAGAAGAAAGAAAGAAACAGAAAGAAAGAAAGAAGAAGAGAAAAGAAGCAGAAGAAGAAGAGAAAGAAAGAAAGAAGAAAGAAGAAGAAAGAAGAAGAAGAAAAATCAAACGCAACATTCATTTTGGCTGAAGGAGACCCAATCGGCCATTTTGCCCACGCTGACAAGATTTTTTTCTTCTGCCCACCCATGTGACACACAGGAGTCCATGGATTCCAGGTCACACCGGCTAGGATAGAAACAAAACAACAGAAACTAGTTCCAGTCAGAAAATATGCAGGATGGAAACTATCCGCTACATAGCGATGCCATTTTGCAAACCTGTCGTGTGCTAGCCAGGCCTGGGGAGGACAGGAGAGTTACTGTTTGTCCAACGTGTGTGGACGGTCTCACGTAGGCTTGACGTGTGTGTAAGTTCACCAACAAAGTGCCCAGAATTGCACGGGAGCTGGTAGCACAGGGAAAACCAACGCTGCATGGTGTCACCCGTTCTTCCCTCTTCCTATCTTTGTGCTGATCTACCAAACCGGTTTTTCTGTGGAAATGGTTTTTTCCCCCATGCCGTGGGTTGTATCGCAGACGCGCAAAGTGGAAGCTGCACTCAGGACCTCAGATTAACGTCGCCTGTAAGAGGCTTGCCTTCAGAGGAAAGGCAGTGGGACGGGGAGAAGGGGAGGGAGGGGGGAGGTTGGAGGGATGAGGGAGCTGGAAAGGGGGAGGGACGGGGAGGGGGAGGATTAGAACATGGGCGCGGGGTTCTCTGACATCCCAGACGAGGATTTTGACTATCCAAATGACAGCCGGTGGCGACTGATGCTACCTGTGATCTTATTTTGAAAAACAAAAATCATGAAAAATCAGCATGGGAGGATGAATTCAATTTAAAGGAGAGGCGTCCATTTCAGTGAGGCCTGCATTGATTAAAAAAAATCTGTGGAAGCGGCAGCAGGGAGGGGGTGGGGGGGGGGGGGTGGGGGGGCCATGACGCGGTCTGCATATTTGCATCCCATGTTTACCGACGACCGGAATTGAACCAAGGTTCCGACGTTACGTTTTTGTTTTTTTTTTTTATGTATGTTAAAAAATCTGCTGACCTCATTACGACGACGACGGAACTGGACCAAGGTTCCGAGCAAAGAGCGAACTATCTGTGTTTTTTTACGTTACGTCTGTTTTTTTTTTTTTCTATGTAGTCTTAAAATCTGCTGACCTCATTACGTTTACCGACGACGACGGAACTGGACCAAGGTTCTGAGGCACATATAACGGTTGTTTTTTTTTTTCATTCATTAAAAATGTACGCCATAAAAATCTTGCTGACCCCCTTCCAGAGTCGCTGTGCTGAAAACTCATACTGTCTGCTTGGAAAGAAACTGGTCATTCTGTACGTGACACTGTGTGTGAGAGAGAAAGAGAGAGAGAGAGAGAGAGAGAGAGAGAGAGAGAGAGAGAGAGAGAGAAACTGGATTTTATGGGGAAAAAAAAACGTGGAACCAGAACTATCGACTTAACTCTTGACTGCACGTCGTTTGTACAGTATGCACACGGAACGAAATATGTGAATTCAAAACGAGTAACTCTTGACTGCACGTCGTTTGTACAGTATGCACACGGAACGAAATATGTGAATTCAAAACGACTAACTCTTGACTGCACGTCGTTTGTACAGTATGCACACGAAACGAAATATGTGAATTCAAACCCGTCTTCAGATGAGGTCTGTGCTCAGATGACACAAAACGATTTTTCTCTTTTTTAAAACGGGAGTTGTTAAACGATTACGCAGATTTTGTTGCATGCTGATGATAGTATTGAATGTATATATATATATATATATATTTTTTTTTTTTAGTGTAAACCGCATTATGTAAAATGTTGTTTGTTTGTTGTTGGTGTTTGTTGTTGTTGTTGTTGTTGTGTGGTGGTGGTGTTGGCGATGATGATGACACAGACTGTAAGAAGGAAACAAAGTGTTAACAAAGGGAACTGATGACTCACACGAGTTGCTCGCGTTACGAGGCATAGCTCTCCTCAGGGTACAAACTGGCGCACCACACCGGTGTTATATAGTGTTGTGTGGGGCGCGTGAGCACTGTACGTGTGGCACGTGGCCTGTTTTTTTTTTTTTTTCTTTTTGGGCGGCGCGTCAGAGATGCTAGATGGGGTTTACATAATATCAGCCACTTTTCTGTAGTGCATAGATTGCATTTTTTAGAAATGTTGTTGTATGGTGTTGCTCTTTTTATAATTTTCCATGATATGTTATAATCTATTTTTTTATCTTTAAGCTTCCAAATATATTTGCTTAATTCTGTTTGGTTTTTATATTTTTCCTGCTTGAAAAAGACTGTTTGTGGTTTGCATATCTGGTTTTAAAACGGTTAGCCGTGATCCCTATGTATGTTTCTTTATCACTGTCCGTTGTTACTGTAGCTTGGTACACAATATTATTGTAGAGACATTTATTATTCAGAGGGCACTGGTCCTTTTTTGTGCAATACAAGATGTCCTTTCGTCACCCCCTCTTTGGTTGTATTGCTTTTGGTTTTATTGAAGAATCAATTATATTTTTTAAGGTTAGGCATACACGAGTACGATAGCTTGATGGTGTTTTTTTATTGAATATTTTAGATAGTACATGTTCTTTTGGGAATGATGTTGTAAGGATTCTTAAGAACTCTTTTCCTACGTTAGTTTTTGTTCTTCCATCATATGGAGGGTTATACCATATAATTTCTTTTCCTGTTTTTCTTATTGCTGTTCGTGTTGTTATCTGGGTTGTATTGTAATTTGTAGTTGTAACCACTTTTTATACAGCGCCTCTTGGTATTCGGCTGCTGCACTGTTAAATGCTTTCTCATTGCATGACAGTTTAGACAGTCTTTTGTTTATACCATTAGGTATGGTTTTTTTTAGAATGGAGGGTGGATGGTTACTTTTGATGTCTACGTAGACAGGTGTGTCATTAGGTTTTTTGTATGGTTTGTATGTATGATCCTTGAGGTCTAATGTTATGTCTAAGTAATTTACTATTTTTTTTTTTAGCTTCTACTGTAATTTTTTAGTTATGGCTTTGGAAAAATTTTACAAAGTTCTTTCTTCTTGTTTTCAATGGTTTTTGGTTTATTGTTTAGCATGGCAAGGCCATCATCTCTGTATAGGCCAACCTGTTTACCAAGTATTTTCTGTATATGAGACAACATGAAGAGTCCAACCAATTCACAGGTTTCAGCTCCATCATAAGATCCCATCGTGACATCGAATGTGGAGTTTTTTGCTGTTTTTTTTTTTTATCCAAGTTTCATTGTTGCTATGGAGGAGGGTTTTTTTGGTGGTGTGGAAAATAATTTCCATCTCAGAATCTGTTATATTTGTGTATTTGTTGGCGAATCTTAAAGCTTTAGTAAGTAATTCCTCATCAATAGAAGGGTAGAAATCCACTATGTCGAAAGTAATGAACATTGTGTTTTTCTGTTTGTTCAATTCTTTAAACCATTGGATAACTTCATAACTATTTTTCCAGAGATTATATTCAGTGTTTGTTTTTTGTCCTCTATTGCTTTTTCCAGGATTTTTTTTTTACTGATCTTGCCTAGTTCAGATTTTGATGGGTTTATTAGTCTGCAAGTAGGGTTGTTATGGAAGTTAGGTTTGTGGTCTTTAAGGGTTATGAAAGCTTCTTTTATTGCTGTTGTTTCTATCCTATCACCTAAATCCATGTGGTGCACAAGCTCCTTTTCTTTTTTGCAGATGTTGTCATATATAGTCTTATCAGCTTTTTTATAATTTTTCTGAATATTCTTGTTGAGGAGTTGAGAGTACTCATTAGGTTCCATTTTATAGAAATTGCTTGTCTTGTCAGCCTTTATGAATATTTTTAAAAACGCTTTCCATCTCATATTGCGCACAAATATTTCAGTCTGCTCTATGAGTTTTTTTTATGTAGAGTTGTGGATTAGAAAAAGGTATATTTTTGGTGGACTGCCCAAAGTTGATTTTTCTCTTACATTTTAAATTTAGATTCTGCTAGGCCACAGTGCTCAACGTGAGGAGCGTGGTTAGTAAAATTAGAATTAAAAGGCCACTCAGAGTGTTAAAAGTGCTCAACCAAACAGGGAGCAACATAAAAGTTTAAAATGGTTTAAAATGAAGGATTAAAACCTACAGATCTGTTTCAAGCTAAAAGAGCTCTCCTCAGGGTACACACTGGGCGCACCACCGGTGTTATATAGTGTGTTGTTGTGGGCGCGTGAGCACTGTACGTGTGGCACGTGGCCTGTAGTTTTTTTTATCTTTTTAAGGCGCGTTCAGGGGGGACGTGCCAGGGGATGGTGCATTGATAAAGAAGGAAAACAAAGGAAGGATAACGTAGGAAAAGAGTTCTTAAAGAATCCTTACAACATAAAAACACCATCAAGCTATCGTACTCGTGTATGCCTAACCTTAAAAATATAATTGATTCTTCCAATAAAACCAAAAGCAATACAACCAAAGAGGGTGACGAAAGGACATCTTGTAATTGCACAAAAAAGGACCAGTGCCCTCTGAATAATAAATGTCTCTACAATAATATTGTGTACCAAGCTACAGTAACAACGGACAGTGATAAAGAAACATACATAGGGATCACGGCTAACCGTTTTAAAACCAGATATGCAAACCACAAACAGTCTTTCAAGCAGGAAAAATATAAAAACCAAACAGAATTAAGCAAATATATTTGGAAGCTTAAAGATAAGAAAATAGATTATAACATATCATGGAAAATTATAAAAAGAGCAACACCATACAACAACATTTCTAAAAAAAAAATGCAATCTATGCACTACAGAAAAGTGGCTGATTATGTAAACCCCCATCTAGCATCTCTGAACTCTAAAGTAGAAATGATAAACAATTGCAGGCATAAATGGAAATCTTTATCAATGCACCATCCCCTGGCACGTCCCCCCTGAACGCGCCCCAAAAAGATAAAAAAGGAAGCTGTAAGCCATGACAGGCCAAAACACAGCGCACCGACTTGTGACTTATGTTGTTTTTTTTACCCAGAGCTACAGGTGCTGTTGAAGAACGTCAAGGTTGTGTCTGTCTTTGGTACCTTTTTTTTTTTTTTTTTTACTTTTTTGTTTTTAAATACTTTTGGACTTGCAGCAAACAATGTTTAAAACAAAGACACGGAAATAAACGTTTAC
>JADBJO010001772.1:227500-230000 GCA_016801955.1 Conus betulinus | reverse complement strand
ACAAATTTTCAGAAAGATCGGCTAAGTACTTTCTGAGATATTCCATAAAAAAGAAAAAGCGTTATGGGTTATTAAAGCCGTTAGTAACGGCCATAACGGTAAACTGAAACATCGGGCATGATCCGTCACCCATAATGAACATAACTGCTAATTTTCACAAACATCGGCCTAGTACTTTCTGAGACATTTCATCAAAAAGAAAAAAAAAAAACCGTTATGGGCCATTACAGCCGTTGGTTCCAGCTATAACGGTAAATAAAAAACACGGGTATCATCTGTCGCCTCTAATGAACATACTTAAAAATTTTCAGGAAGATCGGCCAAGTACTTTCTGGGATATTCCATAAAGAAGAAAAAAACCGTTATGGGCCGTTATAGCCGTTAGTAACGGCTATAACGGTAAACTAAAACATGGGGTATCATCCGTGACCCATAATGAACATACCTACAAATTTTCAAAAAGATCGACAGAGTGCTTTCTGAGATATTCCATAAAGAAGAAAAACTGTTATGGGTCGTTATAGACGTTAGTAACGGCTATAACGGTAAACTAAAACATCGGGCATCATCCGTGACCCATAGTAAACACACCTGCTACTTTTTACAAAGATCAGCCAAGTACTTTCGCAAATATTCCATGAAGAAAAAAAAAAACCGTTACAGGCCGTTACAGCCGTCAATAACAGCTATAACGGCAAACTAAAACATCGGGCATCATCCGTGACCCATAATGAACATACCTGCTAATTTTCACAAAGATCGGCCAAGTACTTTCTGAGATATTCCATGAAGAAGAAAAACCGTTACAGGCCGTTAGTAACAGATATAACGGTAAACTAAAACATCAGGCATTATTCGTGACCCACATTGAACATACCTACAAAGTTTTAGAAAGATCGGCTAAGTACTTTCTGAAATATTCCATGAAGAAGAAAAACCGTTACAGGCCGTTACAGCCGTTAGTAACGGCTATAACGGAGGAAACTAAAAACATCGGGCATCATCTATGCCCCATAATGAACATACCTGCTAATTTTCACAAAGATCGGCCAAGTGCTTTCGGAGATATTCCATAAAGAAGAAAAACTGTTACAGCCGTTAGTAACAGCTATATTGGTAAACTAAAACATCGGGCATTATTCGTGACCCATTATAAACGTACCTACAAATTTTCAGAACGATTGGCCCAGTACTTTCTGAGATATTCTATAAAGAAGAAAAACCGTTACAGGCTGTTACAGCCGTTAGTAACGGCTATAACGGGGTAAACTAAAACATCGGGCATCATTTGTGACCCATAATGAATGAATATATATACTTGCTAATTTTCACAAAGATCGGCCGAGTACTTTCAGAGATATTCCAAAAGAAGAAAAAAAAATCATTACAGGCCGTTACAGCCGTTAGTAACGGCTATAACGGTAAACTAAAACATCAGGCATTATTCGTGACCCATAATGAACATACCTACAAATTTTCAGAAAGTTCGACAAAGTGCTTTCTCAGATATTCCATAAAGAAGAAAAAACTGTTACAAGCCATTATAGCCGTTAGTAATGGATATAACGGTAAACTAAAACATCGGACATCATCCGTAACCCATAGTGAACATACCTGCTAAGTTTCACCAAAATCGGACAAGTACTTTCGGAGATATTCCATAAAGAAGAAAAAACCGTTACAGGCCGTTACAGCCGTTTGTAACGGCTATAACGGCAAACTAAAACATCGGGCATCATCCGTGACCCATAATGAAAATACCTACAATTTTCAGAAAGATCGGCCTAGTACTTTCTGAGATATTCTATGAAGAAGAAAAAACCGTTACAGGCCGTTAGTAACGGCTATAACGGTAAACTAAAATCGGGGCATCATGCTTGACCCATAATGAACCTACCTACAAATCTTCAGAAAGATCGGCCCAGCAGTTTTGTCTGGAGCGAGTGGAACACATTTTGACCACGGACACACAGACAGACAGACAGACAGCATTTCTTCGTTCCCATTCTAAAGTACTCCCTGTTCTATAAGAACTGGGAGCACAAAAAAACGAGAGAGAGAGAGAGAGAGAGAGAGAGCTGAGAGAGAGAGAGAGAGAGAGAGAGAGAGAGAGTCAGTCTGCCAGGCTAGTGTTTGACTCGGTCGATAGGTCGTCGTTACCTGAGTCTCCAGCACGATTTACCGTTGCCATTGACTTCCGCTCAATCAGTCGTTCGCTGTCGTAAGCTTGCCATGGACTTTCCGCTCAATCAGTCGTTCGCTGTCGTAAGCTTGCCATGGACTTCCGCTCAATCAGTCGTTCGCTGTCGTAAGCTTGCCATGGACTTCCGCTCAATCAGTCGTTCGCTGTCGTAAGTTTGCCATGGACTTCCGTTCAATCAGTCGTTCAATCAGTCGTTCGCTGTCGTAAGCTTGCCATGGACTTCCGTTCAATCAGTCGTTCAATCAGTCGTTCGCTGTCGTAAGCTTGCCATGGACTTTCCGTTCAATCAGTCGTTCG
>JADBJO010001772.1:217500-220000 GCA_016801955.1 Conus betulinus | reverse complement strand
AACGTCCAAGAAGAAGGACAGACACTAATGGCTTAGCAGAGCCAGTCCCAATGGACAGAGCTTCATCAACAGCACGGGAAGTAATGACGCAAACAGGGCCCAGAACCAAAGGGAACGGAACTTCAACACGTTCGGAAATCATGACAGCATTGCAGCCAACCCAAACCTCGGATCATCTCAACGCAGTTCGAGAACCGCGCAGCGATTCAGTCACAGTCAAAATGCAGTTAACAGTCTCCACACATCATCTGGATCACCCCGGACGCTTCTTCAGAGTTTCGGGGGTGATTCCGGGACTCTGGTGAAATTTCCAAAACTATGACGTTGTCGGGGGGGGGGGGGGGGGGGGGGGGGGGGGGGGTTGAAGGGGTGAAAGGGGGGGGAGTGTACGTCATTCGTTGAATCAACGTCACTTCTGACTTAACATATGACGAAATGATTTTTACACCGCTAAATTCCAGTATGTACGTCCAGATCAACTGATGCCCCGTGAAGTCGATCGGCTTGCAACAAGTTTGTACAGGAAGAAGAAAAATAAGTTCTTCAGAAGAGAGAGAGAGAGACAGACAGACAGACAGACAGAGACAGAGAGAGAAAGAGAGAGAGAAACTATGCACGTGTGTATGTGTGTGTGTGTGTGTGTGTGCGCGCGTGTGTGTGCGTTCGTGCGCGCGCGCGCGCGCGCGTGTGTGTGTGTGAGTGAGAGAGAGAGAGAGAGAGAGAGGACACAGAGGGGAGGACACAGGAGGGGGGGGGGGGGGGGGGGGGGGGGTAAAGATTGATATTCCCTAAGCGAGTATTCCTGAAAAATAAAACTACCCGTTTCTGTGAAAAACTGAAACCTGCCCCATCCCTCCTTCGTCGTCGTCCTTCTGGTCAAGACGTCAGTTAGTGGAGATTGACCAGGAAAAAAAAATCCGCTTCCTTTGTTTGTTTGTGAGAAACGAAACCAAAAACAAACAAACAAACAAAAACAGAAAGAAAACCCAAAACCAAAAGAACAATGTTTGGGCCAAGTGACATTTATCCAGCCCTCTTCTTTAATTACAACACACATTTCCCTTCAAACACGTATTTTTCCCTCTCCGCCTTGTTTTTCTGTTTCGTCAAGTATCAGATCGGTTGAAATCGAACACCCCTCAGTGCTCTGCTCATGCCAGGTAGACACGCAGGATTCTTAAGCATGTCCGAGCTAAAAGTGATATAGATTACACTGACATGAAGAAGGTTGATAACATAAAAATAATTATCTTTCATGTGAAGCAACAGAACACATCGAAACCGTGTATCCAAATCATTTGAGGATTTTTACAGATGGTTCTATTTTAGAATCAAATGCAGGGTTCGGTTTTTGTGATTCCGCTGCTGAAGATTCATAAATCCTTTTCTCTTGGGAAAGGGTTCTCCATATTGACGGCAGAACTGTATGCTTGGCGTTGATTTTTATGTGTGACAATAACACTGCTGTATATAGTATACATTTCTGCGTCGATTTCAAGCCTGTGCTACAGAGCTCGCAAAAGTGAGAATCAAAAACAAGAAAACATTTACTTTTTCAATATAAGACAGCATATACATGTTATTAAGCTGAAGGGAATTGGAATATTTATTCGCTGGATTCCATCACACTGTGGCATATCTGGTCATGAAACAGCGGATAAATTAGCTAGAGATGGTGCGTTAAGAGAAAAACACCTGAGATTAATTTAAAACTGGATGTTCAAGAAATTAATTCGTTATTGGAAAAACGCGTGCACGATAAGCACCTTCCAGCGAAGTACGAGATCTTCTCATGGCCACAATATTTGTCATCTTTGATATACAAGCTTCCACTGAATGGTGGAAAACCAAGTTTTCCCAAAATGTAGCATGCGATTGTTCCAGCCTTCTATCAGTGGACCCTCTTCTTTTTCATCGTTCAATATCAATATCAACTTCATTATATAAAGAATCGAACGTGGATGAGACTGTATGTGATTCAATCAAAACAATAACCCACAAACCAGAAAAACTGTGCAAATAACAAAAGGGCTTTCCATGCATCAAATTGATAGATTTTTTTTAATAAACGCTGCCCTTGCCCTCACTCCTTTTTCTTTTAAAGTCTAATATCACCAAGTGTGAACAGACTCTAACTTAAAGAACTCACTCACTCACTCACACACAAGATAGCAGATTTCAATTTCTTCGGTCTTCACATTCAACAGGAAGAAGCTGTCTTAACATTGGGGAAACTTCTAGAAGGGGTTTGAATGGGGTGGGGGGGGGGGGGGGGGGGGGAGCACTAAAGTCTTAGAGATGACGGGAGAGGGAGAGAGGATGGGAGGGGAGGGGTGGAGGAGGAAGAGCGTGTATGTCCTGTCACCTGAATGAATTGTCCAACGGCAGAAGCCTATACGGGGGGGGTAGGGGTGTGGTGAAGAGTGGAAGAGGAGGGGACGGGTGGGGTGGGGGGGTGGGGAGGGACAGGGAGGAGGAAAGTGGCCGCGGTGTGCACTCC
>JADBJO010001772.1:195000-202500 GCA_016801955.1 Conus betulinus | reverse complement strand
TGAGAATCCACTCCCGCAGTATTTCCAGGTTTATCCATGACAACATCCTTAAAATCATGTTACAATTCTCTTAATTGTGTTACCTGAATTGTTGTCAGATTTATCATCGATGTTCACATCCTCATGTGTTTCTCCCTGCACAGTTAAAGTAGGTAACGAAATACCGTCCTCACCACCATCTTGCACGACACCCACTGAGGCTATCAGCACAACAGGTCCATCACGAGCCACACATGTTTCAAGTCTTTTGAAATGCACATCAGATTTGGAAGAAGTAGTCACACATTCCACTGGTAACATGTCAGCAATGTCATAGCTCAGAGCAGATGCATTCATATCACCATCAGAGTCATTTTTTCTCACTTGTTTCGTTGATTGCAATATTTGACCTGTCGAAATATAGTTTCAGCATATCGATGTGGAACACCTGTGATACCCCATTCATGTCAATGTTGTAGTTAACATCAGAACATTTTTCCAGAATGACATATAGGCCCTTCCACACAACACGCATTTTGCTTTTATCATCCGTTAGCAACACCAAGACACGGTCACCCACAGAAAATGAGCGCATTTTATCAGCACGGTCAGCGTAATGTTTATTAGTTGTGACACTGCTGTATGCATTCTCCTGAGCAATACGACAGGTATCACTAATGCGGTTTTGTAAGGAGAAAACATAATCAAACACATTCTTTTCCTCTTGGGTAACACTCGATCCAGACCAAGACTAAGCAAGAATGCTAATAGGACCTCTAGGTAAACGTCCAAAAAGTAATCGGAAATGAAATGAGGCAGGGAACAGCAAACAATAAACAGTAAATAAGTGGGGTAGTCTTTGCTCCCATAAGGAAACCTAACACAGAGTAACTTTTTATTCAAGACTGGCACAGCCTTTTAAACTGAATAAAGTCAGACAAATACAAAGACGAACAATCTAATAGTGGGGGAAAAACAAGCGCAGGCCAAACAACTAAATTGTCTTCATAGTAATGACTTGGCAAAACTTTGAACTTATGGAGGGGGGGGGGGGGGGGGGGGGGGCAGCAGGAGGTTGAAGATGTAAAAACTGGGAAAATGAAATTAAGAAAATATGAAAATTCTTCACTGGCTGCATAGGGGAACCATCGCAATCCCTTTTAAAGGCAGATATATTTGTATTGCCTGCTCCGAGGCCTTTCGTCCGCTGGGTCGGAAACTCATCAGGGAGACACGGCTGGCTGTATCTGCGCTCCTGGCGTCAAATAAAGACACACCACAGTCCACAATACCGTGGTGTTCTCACCACCAAGGGTGCAAAAAAAATCCAATAGCAAACCCAAAGCAGCCAGCGAAGAGTAGTAAAGGAAACCAAATGAAAGGGTGGGGAGGAAAAAAGTTGCTGAAAAACTACAGATATTATGCAGATAGTATAAAATGTAGGGCCAATCTTTGAGCCTACGCCTGAGGATCCACCCAAGGATGCAAGGGAGATCAGAAGACAAACACAAAGACAGACAGAAACAAACAAATACAAGTAACCTCGATTTAATCAAAATGAAATCAGAAATGAAATGAGGCAGGGAACAGCAACAATAAACAGTAAATAAGTGGGGTAGTCTTTGCTCCCATAAGGAAACCTAACACAGAGTAACTTTTATTCAAGACTGGCACAGCCTTTTAAACTTGAATAAAGTCAGACAAATACAAAGACGAAAATCTAATAGTGGGGGAAAAACAAGCGCAGGCCAACAACTAAATTGTCTTCATAGTAATGACTTGGCAAAAAAACTAAGGAGGGGGGGGGGGGGGGGGGGGGGGGGGGGGGGGGGGGGGGGGTTGGGGGGGGGGGGGGGGGGGGGGGGGGGGGGGGGGGGGGGGGGGGGGGAAAAATAGGGGGGGGGGGGGGGGGGGGGGGGGGGGGGGGGGGGGGGGGGGGGGGGGGGGGGGGGGGGGGGGGGGGGGGGGGGGGGGGGGGGGGGGGGGGGGGGGGGGGGGGGGTGGGCATAAGGGAACCATCGCAATCCCTTTTAAAGGCAGATATATTTTGTATTGCCTGCTCCGAGGCCTTTCGTCCGCTGGGTCGGAAAACTCATCAGGGAGACACGGCTGGCTGTATCTGCGCTCCTGGCGTCAAATAGAGACACACCACAGTCCACAATACCGTGGTGTTTCACCACCAAGGGTGCAAAAAAGAATCCAATAGCACCCCCAAAGCAGCCAGCGAAGAGTAGTAAAGGAAACCAAATGAAAGGGTGGGGAGGAAAAAAGTTGCTGAAAAACTACAGATATTATGCAGATAGTATAAAATGTAGGGGCCAATCTTTGAGCCTACGCCTGAGGATCACCCAAGGATGCAAGGGAGATCAGAAGACAAACACAAAGACAGACAGAAACAAACAAATACAAGTAACCTCGATTTAATCAAAACGAAATCGGAAATGAAATGAGGCAGGGAACAGCAAACAATAAACAGTAAATAAGTGGGGTAGTCTTTGCTCCCATAAGGAAACCTAACACAGAGTAACTTTTATTCAAGACTGGCACAGCCTTTTAAACTTGAATAAAGTCAGACAAATACAAAGACGAACAATCTAATAGTGGGGGAAAAACACAAGCGCAGGCCAACAACTAAATTGTCTTCATAGTAATGACTTGGCAAACTTTGAACTTATGGAGGGGGGGGGGGGGGGGGGGGGGGGGGGGGGGGGGCAGCAGGAGGTTGAAGATGTAAAAACTGGGAAAATGAAATTAGAAATATGAAAACTCTTCACTGGCTGCATAAGGGAACTATCGCAATCCCTTTTAAAGGCAGATATATTTGTGTTGCCTGCTCCGAGGCCTTTCGTCCGCTGGGTCGGAAACTCATCAGGGAGACACGGCTGGCTGTATCTGCGCTCCTGGCGTCAAATAGAGACACACCACAGTCCACAATACCGTGGTGTTCTCACCACCAAGGTGCAAAAAAGAATCCAATAGCACCCCCCAAAGCAGCCAGCGAAGAGTAGTAAAGGAAACCAAACGAAAGGGTGGGGAGGAAAAAAAGTTGCTGAAAAACTATAGATATTATGCAGATAGTATAAAATGTAGGGGCCAATCTTTGAGCCTACGCCTGAGGATCCACCCAAGATGCAAGGGAGATCAAGTTTAAGTTATTCAAGTTTAAAAGGCTGTGCCAGTCTTGAATAAAAGTTACTCTGTGTTAGGTTTCCTTATGGGAGCAAAGACTACCCCACTTATTTTACTGTCCAAAAAGTAGTTCAAACGGTGAAAAACCTGTACTTTCATTTGGTAATTTCCTGTGGGCAAAAAATAAAGCCAGAATATACCTGTCTCAATCAGATGGTCTCTCCATACTCACTTTCTTCAAAATGGTTTGTAACGTTCCATTAAGTCTCTCAACGAGACCATTGAATTGAGGGTGATAGGGAGTTGTAGAAGAAATAGAAAGTAACTGGAAAATTTCCTTCATGGGGTCTGACACAAACTGTGATCCACAATCAGATAAAATTTCGTCAGGAAGACCCATTCTTGAAAATATATTGAGAGTAACGCTTCTGCCACAGAAATATTGTCTATCTTCTTCAGGGGTACCGCTTCAGGGTATCGAGTGGCAACATCTACTACTGTCAATATATACCGACACCCTGAATGTGACACTCAAAACGGTCCTATTAGATCAATAGCTACGCGACTGAATGGTTCAATAATGACTGGCATGCGTTGTAAAGGTGCACATGGTACACGACCTTTTGGGATCGTCTTTTGACAGACATCACATGACCGACAGTATTCAGAAACATGTATTCTGACACCAGGCCAAAAGAACGAGGGACAACGCACGTTGAAGAGTACGTGTTGCCCCACAGGGTCCTGAAAACACAGAAGTATGTGCAGCCTGCAACACTGTGTCACGCAAAGGCATGGGGACAACAATTTGTTCCACAACATGACCATCTTTAGGGTACAAACGATACAACACATCATTCCTTCACACATATACAACGTTATTCACCCACTCAGGCACGTCAGCAACGATCTACTAAAACAAATGGGTTAATGTAGAATCAGCTTCCTGTAGGTGTATCAACTTTTCAGGAGTTACATCCTATTTGGGCATGGTAGGTACATGAACAGGTTTTGGACCGTCTTTCTCTCTTTTTCTCTTGCAGTGGAGTGCTTACTGTACTGGCACAAAAGACCCATCTTGACCACTACAAGACGTTGAGACAGCAGCGAGATTGCCCAAAATGAGATCAGTGACTGGTTCATCAATAACACACGCAGTCAATTCACCTGTGTAATAAGGGGTATAAACATAGACACATGTCAAAGGGAAAGACTCTATCTTGCCCCCGAAAGAACGACAGTCATGTGTTTTACCTGTGTATTGGTCCTTCCTTACCAAATCCTTACGTACCCCAGCAGTGGTACAATCAGTGTCTCTCAGTAATGTGGCACCAAATCCATTGACAGTACAGGATTTGATATGAAGTCCCTTGACATCACTGGCAGAAACCAATACATGCTGGGTATCTTGATTGGGGGTTTCATTTGGTGTACGTACGCTCACATTTGCTTGTTTCATGGGTGGCTGTTTAACATATGGACACTCATTACATTTATTAAATTTGCACCCACAGTGCCAGCAGCAATGAATACCCGCAACATCCAATGCGCCACCGCGACCGCTAACTTGTCCATGACCACGATCTGGTCCGAATGACCGACCGATCCGGACGTCGGCGAAAAGAAGTTCCTCGCGGAAAAGAGTAAGGAACCGCACGATCAAATTGAATTTGGTCATGCGATCCTCTGTGAGAAAAGTTAGAATATCCTCTTGAAGCATTCTGTCTGCTTGACTGAAATTGATTTCCTGAACTAAAATGTCCAGAAGCAACGTTTGTCTCACATACAATGTCACTGGATTTTTTTTTTTCCTGAACTGCTCCGGATGAGCAGCGCGATACTGATCAGCAAGTTTTACACATTTCTTCGGCAGTCTTACACGATCGTTCCTTGAGAAAAAACAGCTAAATCATTACACACACTTTGGAGGATTTGCTCACGAAGTAACAAAATCACGCAAACCATCAAAGGTTTTTGTGTACTGGACAAAATCAATCCACTGTTCAAGCAAATGACTGGTACGGATTAAAAAATGCAGCAAACGGTTCTCTTTTTACTGGTCTAACAGGACAAAATTTTTCACGAAACCCGTCGTCTGTACATTTAATTTATTTAATAGTTCCCCTTTGAGCTCTTCCCACTCAAGATTTTCACGAGCAGCAAGACTATGGTACAAACAAAGAGCATTTGCCTTAAAACAAAGAGGCTACACATACAACGTCCACTTGTCTGAGGCCATCCACAAGACACTGCATGGTTTTCAAACCTTGACAGAAAAGAATCAATATCATCATGATTTTCATCAAATGGGGAAGTTTGGGGATGTAGGAAGTTTTAACAGCAGGATGTCCATTATGATTAGCACCAACATCAGAAGCAGCAACGTTTTCGGCGGCTTCCTGCACAGCAGCTTCTTTTAACTTAAATTCTATTTGTTTTTCTTCTAATTCAGGCCTGCGCAATTCTATTTCCTTTGAATGCAGCATTTTTTTTCTTTTTTCCAACTCTGCTTCTGCCAGTCTATTTTTTTCTTTCTCTTCTGCTTCTTTTTTTTCTTCCCTCTCTCTGTTTCTTATGGCACGATCTTCACATTGGTTAATGTAAGCAATTAAACTATCTCCTGACAAACCCCAACCTTTGTCCTCGGGCTGAAAATCTGTCGAACTGAAGCATTTCGTCCGACGTAGTAGGAGACAGAACAGTATTTTCTAGGACAGATTCACCAGCCGACATTATTATATTGGAAGCGTAATTGGTTCTTAAGAACACTCAGCGTCCAAACAGGAGAAAAGGGGTAAGGGATTTAAGATGTCAAATAAAATTCCAATATATAAAATAGAAGAATGTAACAATCAAACTTGGCACAAATTCAGTCAACACAAATCAGTTATTCAGAGTATGGCAAACATTCAAATTTTTAAACAAACTAAAAAAAAAAAACAATCACGGGACAGAAGAAAAAAAGATTCACTGTTCACTATGATTGTTTGTGTATATGGACCCTCAAAATGACTTTTATATTTATGTTCCTAAGTTGGGAAAGTTAACCAAAAAGGGAAAAAAGGAATAAAATTTTGAAATCGCACTGAAAGAATGAAATTTGGAGAATGAAACTGCCTTGCTGATTTCCATGCCAACTGGCGGGCATTGGAATCAATTGTCTCCTTCATCTAGTATGTACGAAGTGGATATGTTTTTAGGCTTGCTGATCAATTCTACTTATCTGTCCGTCTGTCTGTCCATCTCTCGTCATTTCTGTCTGTGATTATCTGTCGGTCGAATTCTGTCTGTTTATGCCCCCCTAAATGCATGTATGGTGAGAAGATAGTTGCTCATACAGGAAGGGCCGTAAGCTACCTGGAATGACTCCATGCGTGGTTTGTCGTTGGGTGGGTTGCCACTGCATGGCACTGTAGTATGCAAAGGAATGACTCCATGCGTGGTTTGTCGTTGGGTGGGTTGCCACTGCATGGCACTGTAGTATGCAAAGGAATGACTCCATGCGTGGTTTGTCGTTGGGTGGGTTGCCACTGCATGGCACTGTAGTATGCAAAGGAATGACTCCATGCGTGGTTTGTCGTTGGGTGGGTTGCCACTGCATGGCACTGTAGTATGCAAAGGAATGACTCCATGCGTGGTTTGTCTTTGGGTGGGTTGCCACTGCATGGCACTGTAGTATGCAAAGGAATGACTCCATGCGTGGTTTGTCTTTGGGTGGGTTGCCACTGCATGGCACTGTAGTATGCAAAGGAATGACTCCATGCGTGGTTTGTCTTTGGTGGGTTGCCACTGCATGGCACTGTAGTATGCAAAGGAATGACTCCATGCATGGTTTGTCTTTGGGTGGGTTGCCCACTGCATGGCACTGTAGTATGCAAAGGAATGACTCCATGCGTGGTTTGTCGTTGGGTGGGTTGCCACTGCATGGCACTGTAGTATGCAAAGGAATGACTCCATGCGTGGTTGTCTTTGGGTGGGTTGCCACTGCATGGCACTGTAGTATGCAAAGGAATGACTCCATGCGTGGTTTGTCGTTGGGTGGGTTGCCACTGCATGGCACTGTAGTATGCAAAGGAATGACTCCATGCGTGGTTTGTCGTTGGGTGGGTTGCCACTGCATGGCACTGTAGTATGCAAAGGAATGACTCCATGCATAGTTTGTCGTTGGGTGGGTTGACATTGCATGGCACTGTAGTATGCAAAGGAATGACTCCATGCATAGTTTGTCGTTGGGTGGGTTGCTACTGCATGGCATTGTAGTATACAAAGGAATGACTCCATGCGTGGTTTGTCTTTGGATTGGTTGACTCTGCATGGCATTGTAATATGCAAAGGAATGACTCCATGCATGGTTTGTCGTTGGGTGGACATTGCATGGTACTGTAGTAGGCA
>JADBJO010001772.1:185000-190000 GCA_016801955.1 Conus betulinus | reverse complement strand
TGCCTTCTGGAACAGAAAAAATTTGGTATGGACTTAGACAAATCCAAATGGTGTCCAGCTACAGACGTTACAAAAGAGGTCAGACTTAAGAGTTCTCCACTGGAAAATACTACACAATATATATCCTACAAATATCATGATTAGTAAAACTTACTCTTTAACTTTTGACATAAAAAAAAACCTATCCTGCTTATTGTAAGGGATGGTGGAATGGAGATAAGGAGGGAAGAGGGAGTAGGAGGGGATGGAGAAGAGAGCGAGTTGACACATCAATTTCCACACCCAACACCAGCTCGTTGGTTTCCTCTCTCTTTTTATTTTTAATCATGGTTGGATCGAACCAGCCATACCAACCACCGACCTCTTAAGACATAAACAATAACAATCATAATAATCATAAACATGAGGTATTATATAAAAGCATATACACAGGAAAACATAATCATTCCAATTAAGCGAAGACAAGCATCAAACATTCATAATGGAATGGTGAAACACATATTAAAACAATAGGTCTTAGCTTACAAAAATATCTTATTATTGTCCCTGTAGCACATAGACAATACGAAAATTCAAGTGCAGGATTTACAACAAACATCAACACAAAAGACCTTCCCGTTGCGAACGGTAGGAGGTAAAACATAATCTGTGCGATCAATAACATAATCATATCATAACATGACATTAATCATAGGCGATCCCCAGTGCGAACGGCAGGACCAACACACAATAATTTCATTATTATAACATTAAGGGAGGGGATCCCCGTTGCGAACGGCAGGATCAACAACATAATCATTTCATTATTATAACATTAACATTGAGACTCCCCGTTGCGAACGGCAGGATCAACAACATAATCATTTCATTATTATAACATTAACATTGAGACTCCCCGTTGCGAACGGCAGAAGTTACATACGGTCAAAAGCATGGATCATGATTTCATAGTGAAGAACAGTATTATAAGTGAACACGCATTTAAGCACACACACTCAAAATGGAACTCCCTAATGCCAACGGCAGGAGCAATGAACTATAAATGAAATTAATTAACATCTAAATTTCCAACAGCAGTTACACAATTTTATGGGGAAAAAATCATATGTGTAGTGTCCACACATATGATGAAACTCAGAAAGGACACATCTTGCACATGAACCAGCCCAACTAAAGCTGTCTTCCTTTCTCAGCACACACACACACACCTCAACACAGTGCGTGCTACACGCTATGCTCCACACGTGCCACCTGTTTGTTCGATTGTTTCTTTATTTGAGCGACTGAAGGGTTACGTGGTTACTTGGCTGAGTAATTAGGCAGACTGGCAAAAAGTTAAGGGCCACCTGTCATTTTGACGTTAGTGTCTGAGTGTGTAAATGATAGGCTTGAAACGAAGTCACAATGACCCAAACTTGGTTAGACATATTGAACAGATGTTCCTTAACAGATCACAACACCTAAAAACCCACTGCGGTACAAGATGGAGCGCAGCTGCACGTGCAGAAACGACGTAAAACCGGTAAAACGGGTGCCTGTGGGGTGGGAGCATATGAGTTTGAAAAAAGGGCGAAATGCTCGTGGTCATCATCATGATGCACGTGCATGGCACCTCGTTCATGAACACAGATCAGACGCCGTAGGCCACAAATCTGTAAACAGAACGGTCGTCTACGCCAGCCCAAAAAGCATGGCACAAAGGCAAAGACTGGAACCTGCCGATCGTGGACGTGCCTTAGCGTTGATTGACGAAGGGATTTCTGGCCGCGAGGTGGCTAGGCGTCTGAACGTGTCCCATTCCACCATCCAACGTCTTGTAGAGAGGTTTCAGGCCACTGGCAGCGTGCAGGATCGGCCACGATCAGGCCGTCTTCGGTGTACCGACAGACATGCTGACAAAATTCCTCCTGCTGTCTGCCCTACGCAATCGGACTGTCACCTCATCCACCTTAGGCGTGAGCTCCTGCAGGCTGCAAATGTCAATGTCAGTAGAAGGACAGTTTGTAACCCGTTTGCACGAGTTCGGGCTGTCATCCCAGAGACCAGCAGTCCGAGTACCACTTACTCCAGCTCACCGCAGAGCACGGGCAGACTGGTGTCATCATCACGTTCACTGGACGAGGCAGCAATGGTCTCGAGTGCTGTTCACAGATGAGTCCCGCTTCACCTTGGCATTCAATGACGGCAGGACCCGAGTGTGGCGAAGGCCAGGAGAACGTTTTGCTGACGCCACAGTTCGTGAGGTGGATCGTTATGGAGGGGGTTCTGTGATGGTCTGGGGTGGCTTCAGTCGTCAAGACAGAACTCCCCTGTACGTCATTCAAGGCATGCTGACAGGGTGCGGTACCGTGACGAGATTGTGAGGCCCCTGATCCAGCCCGCCCTTCAGGCCATGGGTAACGCTGCTGTTTTCCAAGACGACAACGCCCGTCCACACCGAGCCCGTGTCGTGGACGATCATCTGCAGCAAGAGGGGATCATCCGGATGCAGTGGCCATCTCGCTCACCCTATCTGGCTCCAATTGAGCACCTCTGGGATGTCCTTGGACGGCGGGTAGCCCACAACCACCCCCCACCTGTTGACGTGCCAGCTCACTCTCTTTCTGCAGCAGGAGTGGCAGGCCATACCGCGGGACACTCTTCGGACCCTGGTGGACTCCCATGCGTCGACGTTGTGCCGCGCTTGCCTGGGCAAACGGTGACTACACTCGGTACTGAATGGTGCAGTTTTCAGTTGTGGCTTATGTGACGATCCTGAGGAAGGGTGACTGGACATTACAGCCCGCTGTCCGCGTTTGATTTGTTGATTTCGTGCAATGGTCCAATGAATTTGTTCTTGAATAAATTTGGAAGATTTTGCGTCCGTTCTTCTTAACATTGGCTGTAGTGTTTTGGTCTGGGAGACAGCGTTGGCAATGGCCCTTAACTTTTTGCCAGTAGTATATATTTACACCTGTGGGTCCGTTGCAGGGCTGAAAAGCAACTGCCATTGTTGGGCCGGGGTGTAGGCCTAACAGCTTTTGGGGGGTCTTCTTCTTCGTTCGTTCATTCGTTCTCTCTCTCTCTCTCTCTCTCTCTCTCTCTCTCTCTCTCTCTCTCTGATTTGTCTGCCTGTCGGTCGGTCTTTCGGTCTGAATGTCAGCGTGCGTGTCAGTGTGTGTGTGTGTGTGTGTGTGTGTGTGTGTGTGTGTGCGCGCGCGCGCGCGCGCGCGCGCGCTTGTGTGCGTGCGCGCGCGCGCATGTGTGCATGTGTGTGTGTGTGTGTGTGTGTGTGTGTGTGTGTGTGTTCGCGTGGATTTTTACGCGTGACTGAGCACTTCCGGTCGGTATTACTGATCGTTGAAGATTTCAACCTACATTGGCTGCTGGGTGTTTGATTGGAAACATCCGTGACCAGTAGCCATAATGAGGAGGAGGAGGAGGAGGAGAACCACCACGATGATGATGATGATGATGATGATCATGATGATGATCATGATCATGATCATGATCATGATCATGATGATGATCATGATGATCACGATCATGATGATGATCATGATGATGATCACGATCATGATGATCATAACGATCATGACAACGACGACGACAAAAGGCAACATGAACAAGTAACATCACGAGCTGTCTGAACAGGGGAGGTACAGCTTAGCGGGAAGACCCACTACAGACTGTCAAATGGAACTGTCACGGATTTCAGCTGTGACCGCTCACGGCACCTCTGCAAAGACTACGGCGTCCTGGCCATTATGAACACCGAAAAGGACCTCGGCGATGTGACAAAAACAGATTTGTGACCTGCCCGACGTCTGCACTTTCTATGTGCGCGCCAAGCTGAAAAAGACAGGTAGGCCTGTGCGCGTGCGGGTTGAATGAGACAGTCTTTCTATCGTCCGAACTACTCCTCAAAGATGTAAAGCTCATCAAGATACAAATCGATACTCCCCCCTCCCCTCCCCTCCCCCTCTCCTCCCCTCCCCTTCTCCCACCCCCTCTGATATTGACTGACTTTCTTCAGTATTCCACCAAAGCCACCGTCCGTTCGAGAAATAAGACGGAAATGTCATTGATCGATTTCTCAAACGATGTGGAAATGAACATTTTCTCGGTGTCTGTTTCGAAGTGCAAACTGCTTTCTCAGTTTACCGATGTGGAAATAACACCAGCGAAGCGGAACTGAGATTTCTTCGTTGATCGATCTGATGTGGGAATGACGATTCCTGCTTCAGGGGACAATATGTCACGCTGTCTGGAAGACATAGAAGTAAAGTCTGTTGGTACCAGATCTCACTGAATTCGGAAGAAACAAAACGAAGTCTGCGATGTTCTTGTAGTGGCAATCGTGAGATCTTGGAGAAATACAAAACGGGTTGTTGCTTCATGGAATGTTATGATGAAGTCTTTTTTTTTTTTAAATAAAACAAAATGGGAGGGGGGCGGGGGTGGGGGGGGGGGGGGGGGGGGGGGGGGGGGATGGATAATGAAAATTTCGAAGATACAAAGCGAAATTGGTTGACCTGTCATCCATGGATCCGGAAGACATACTGTAAAGTTTACAGTGACGTGGCGTAAAGAGATGGTGACGAAATGTAAGACAATCTACAACGACCTGATGTCATGGGATTCAGGACAAACAGAAATAAAGTGTATGGTGACTTGATATCATGGTGTTCAGGAGAAACAGAAATAAAGTGTATGGTGACTTGATTTCATGGTGTTCAGGAGAAACAGAAATAAAGTGTATGGTGACTTGATTTCATGGTGTTCAGGAGAAACAGAAATAAAGTGTATGGTGACTTGATATCATGGTGTTCAGGAGAAACAGAAATAAAGTGTATGGTGACTTGATTTCATGGTGTTCAGGAGAAACAGAAATAAAGTGTATGGTGACTTGATTTCATGGTGTTCAGAAGACATGGAAACAAGGACCTGTGTGACCTGATATCGGATTTTGATGATCGAGAAATAATGTCTAACGTGACCTGATATCATCGTGTTCTGAA
>JADBJO010001772.1:177500-180000 GCA_016801955.1 Conus betulinus | reverse complement strand
GGTGGTTTTTTTTTTTTTTTTTTTTTTTTTTTTTAACCATGCAGTTCACTGAACTGAAGTTTGCTCCACTGTATCCCAGTGACGCGTTCTATGTCACGGTGCATTTCACCGAACCGTTCTTCGCCTCGATGCATGTCACGATCACGGAAATGTTTTCTGCCCCAACGTATTTTACTCTGTTCTTCGCACAGGTGAATTCTTCACCGGCGGGTTTCTGTTCTGAAAAATTTTGTTGAACTCTTTTTTTCTTCTTCTTTTTTTTTTTTTTTTCTTTTTTTTTTGCTTATTGTTTTGCTGCCTTGCCTTTCGCTGACCTGTTCCTTGCCTCGGTGCATTTTTTCTTTTTTTTTTTTTTTTTTTCTTATTTCCTTTTTTCTTTTTTTTTTGCGTTGTTGCTGTCATGCTTACTGCTGAACTCTAGTTCATTGTTATACAGTTCACTGAGCTGTACTTTGCTGACATCCATTTCAAGGAACTGTTCTTTGCTGCCATGAATTTCAAGGAATTGTTTATTGTTCCCATGAATTTCAAGGAACTGTTCTTTGCTATCTGAATTTTACTGAACTGTTCTTTGCTATCATGAATTTCACTGAACTGTTTTTGCTGTCATCAATTTCACGGTACTCGTCTTTGCTGCCATGAATTTTATTGAAATGTTCTTTGCTATGAAGAATTTCATTGAACTGTTCTTTGCCGCCATTAATTTAATTGAAATGTTCTTTGCTGTCAAGAATTTCACTGAACTGTTCTTTGCTCTCATTATTTTAATTGAAATGTTCTTTGCTATCATGAATTTCACTGAACTGTTCTTTGCCGCCATGATTTCACGGAATGTTCTTTGCTGTCATGAATTTCAAATTTCACACGGAACTAATTTTTGCCTTCTTGAATTTCACGGAACTAATCTTTGCTGCCATGAATTTTTATTGAACTATTCTTTGCTGCCGTGAATCTCAGTGAACTATTCTTTGCTGCCATTAATTTTACTGAACTGTTCTTTGCTATCGTGAATTTCATTGAACTATTCTTTGCTGCCATTAATTTCACTGAACTGTTCTTTTCGCATCAGTTTCACGGAATTTGCATGAATTGAAACTATTCTTTGCTGCCATGAATTTCATTGAACTATTCTTCGCTGCCATGAATTTCATTGAATTATTCTTCGCTGCCATGAATTTCATTGAACTATTCTTCGATGCCATGAATTTTATTGAACTATTCTTCGATGCCATGAATCTTGTTGAACTGTTCTTTGCTGCCGTGAATCTCGTTGAATTATCATTTGCTGTCGTGAATGTCACTGGACCGACTTTTGCTGTCATACATTTCCTTGAAACTGTTCTTTCCTCTGATACATTTGACAGAATGACAGCTTCACTTGAGCGTTCTTTACCGTCATGCACTTCACCTCAGTGTACGTTGCTCTGATGCATTTCACCGAACTGTTCTTTGCTGCCATTAATTTCCACTGAAACTTCTTCTGCTTTGCTGCCGTTGAATTTTATTGAACTATTCTTTGCTGCCATTAATTCCACTGAACTGTTCTTTGCTGCTGTGAATTTTTATTAAACTATTCTTTGCTGCCATTAATTCCACTGAAATTCTGTTCTTTGCTGCTGTGAATTTTATTAAAACTATTCTTTGCTGCCATTAATTCCACACTGAACTGTTCTTTGCTGCCGTGAATTTTATTGAACTATTCTTTGCTGCCGTGAATTTTATTGAACTCTTCTTTGCTGCTTTATTGAACTGTTCTTTGCTGCGTGAATTTTTGACTCTTCTTTGCTGCCGTGAATTTTATTGAACTATTCTTTGCTGCCATTAATTCCACTGAACTGTTCTTTGCTCTGATGCATTTACTGATCTGTCCTTTACTTAACACAGCAGATAGCGTGTTCTATGTTTAATTCAAAAGCTGGCGAAACATTTCTCTTGCACGGAAGAGATCTAGAAATCTAAGAAAGGGATACAATCCAAGTGAAATGAAAACAAGCCGAGCTTACATCCAAACATACATGTGGTAAGAGAGAGAGAGAGAGAGAGAGAGAGAGAGAGAGAGAGAGAGAGAGAGAGAGAGAGAGAGAGAACGATTCTAAATAATTCCCGCGACATAATTCACACCTTCGGCCCCTTCACAGAACGTGAGGGTTTGATCAACAATGAGCAATAACAAAGAACACACTAGAACAAGAACAAAGAGCTCACTAGGACAAGAACAAAGAAACACGCTAGTTGTGATGGGGATGTATAGGATTTTCACCGATTGTTACCTGTAGTTTGTGTCTTTAATCATTCTTAGTGAAATGTTACATAGTAGCTACGTGAATTGCCATTCCTACTGAAACCCTTTGCTCTATTGATTGTATCAACTTTTAAGTAATACTGCAATAATGACATGTCAATAACGTTGCTCGTTCCTTCTCCTCTGGAGAACATTCCTGATCTTGTTATTAATTTCCACGGAATTTCCATTTGTGTTTCATTACTGCCAGGTACTAGG
>JADBJO010001772.1:102500-170000 GCA_016801955.1 Conus betulinus | reverse complement strand
TATTATATGCTTTCCTGGGCAATCTTGAAATTTCCATGTGTGTTATTTTCAACCAATAACGTATGTAAGCTGTTTCAGAATTCAAATATATTGGATATCTATTTACTTCGCCGTAGACTAAATCGTAGGTGTCCGCATGCTCACTCCTAAGAACTTTTTTTAAATGCAAATAAATGGACATTTTCACAATAAGCAGCAGAATCATAAAGACCCCAAATTTCACCTCCATACTGAGCGATAGGCTGTACCTGAGAATCGAACAATTCTATAAACAGTTTCAAAGGCTAGTTTTCCAACTCTGATAAGTGTTGCATGATACATAGAAGTGCACGCTTAGCTCTGGCAAGATCCTTACATGCAAAAGTAAAGCTTAATTTCGTTAAAAAATATATTCCTAAATATTTATATACGTTGACCACAGGCATAAATACTCCATTATAAGTCCACCTTTCTCTAATTCCTAAAAACCCACCCTTTCTAAACACAATTATATTGCTTTTTGACATGTTATTTGTTAACTTAACAGAAGCTGCAAATCGTAATAGATTATTTAGTTGAGTTTGTAAGCCAATAATAGTTTCAGACATCAAAACAACCTCGTCTGCCAAGAGAAGAATAAACAACTCGAGAGCATCGCAAGTAAATTGTGCACTATGTTTTCCATTTCTAACAACCTCTGATGTTAACTCATTAATGAAAAGAGAGAACAAACAGGACTGCACACATCCCCTTGTTTTACACCAGAGGTACATTGAATGTAGTCGGTCACATTTCCTCCACGCCGAACCTCAGCTTTAAAACAGGAATACATGCATCTGAACAGTTTTTTCCACGAACACCGGCTTTAAGAGAATAGGCCAGAGAAATTTTGGAAAAAATGTGCATCGAATTTCATTAAAAAAAAAAAAAAAAAAAAAAAAACAAAAAGACAACCAGTGAACATCATCAGTATCGAAACCTGGGACGAACATTTTAAGTCACTTCTAACTGAAGACGTAGATCCTAACAACGGGTTACGATTGGATCATAATGAAGGAGAGGATGGTTATCTAAGTCGTCCGATTTCAAAAGAGGAAGTAATGTTTGCTCTAAGAAAAATTAAGAAATGTTAAGCTCATGGACCAGACGGTATAATTGGTGAGCTGCTAAGGAATGCTCGTAAAGCTGACCTGATAATGGAGTTTTTTTCTAACTTTTTCCAATTCTTTATTTGATAAGGGAATTTATCCTGAACACTGGACGGAAAGTATTGTTCTACCACTGTACAGAAAAGGCAACGTGAATGCTCCTAATAACTATAGAAGAATTTCTTTAAGTGACGCTAGTAGTAAATTATACAGCACTATTATCAAACGCCGATTACAGGAATGGATTGAAGATAATAACATCACTGGCGAATATCAGGCAGGTTTTAAGCGCAATTATTCAACTGTGGATCATATGTTTACTTTGATGGCTTTGGTGCAAAAACAGTTTTTTTTTAAATCGTAAGCTGTATGTCGCTTTTATAGATTTTGAGAAAGCATTTGATTCTGTTAATAGAACTATACTCTGTTCTCTGGCGAATGAGAGAGAGAGAGACAGTGTGTGAGCGCGCGTGTGCATAGACTCGTGCCTGCTTGCATGCGTCTGTGTGTGTGTGTGTGTGTGTGTGTGTGTGTGTGTGTGTGTGTGTGTGCGCGTGTGTGTGTGTGTGCGTGCGCGCGCGTACGGGCGCTTGCATACGTGTATCTGCGTGCGCGCGTGTGCTCGCGTGTGTACGTGCATGCATGAGCGTGTTCCTGCGAGCTGCATGTGTGTGTGTGTGTGTGTGTGTGAGCGCGTGCGTACGCGCGTGTGCGTGCGTGCGCGCTTGTGTGTGTGTGTGTGTGTGTGTGTGTGTGTGTGTGTGTGTGTGTGTGTGTGTGTGTGTGTGTGTGTGTGTGTGTGTGTATGAGAGAGACAGAGACAGACAGACAGACAACAGATAGACAGACAGAGACGGAGACGGCGACAGAAAAAGGGTGGAGGGGGGCGCGGGACTACGCAATACATGACTTACTTTCAGCAATATCATACAGACCATACAATAACCTAAAAATGACCGAGCACCAGCCGCGAAGTGGTTAGCATCGCGGACTCCCGGCTGGGAGGTCGTGGGTTCGAATCCCATCAGAAGTCATGTGGGTTTTTCTGCCCCGACCGGCTCCTACCCAGAGTTGAATTGCTGCGGACTCAGTTGGGAAGACTGGGACCACACAGTCGAGTTTCATCCACTTAATGGATGCGTTTCTGAGACTGTTGCTCAAATTTCCCGACCAACACTGCGGGTGCCTGTATCTCTCGGGCTTGAATGACGCCGGGATATATTATGAAAGGAAGCGTAGAGTACAGCCCTGTCATGTAGTCTCAGACCGAAATGGAAATCCGTAGCATCATCTTAATCATCCTCATGAACTGCCGATCAGCCAAAAAGTTTGGAATAATTAAAGGCAGATGACCACGAAAACCAAGTTTATGAATATCCATAAAAATTCCATATTTCCGAGTGGTGTCATTAGCTTTCTCCAGATCGAAAAAGATAGCAACCATACGCTGTTTAATAATGAAACGTTTGTGGATGGCGGTTTCCAGACGGACTAAATGGCCAATGGTAGTGGTACCTCCGGAACCCACACTGTTCATTGGCCAAAAGGCCATCGGTTTCCATCTTCCACTTCAGACGGGAGTTGACCATCTTTTCCATTAGCTAGCAGAGGCAGCTGGTCAGAGCTACAGGACGATAATTTTGGGGGAGGGGAGAGGGGAGGGGGCGCGGTTGGTAAGGTCTTCTCCGAGCTGAGGAACAGGTGGGCGGAAACACCCTGTGGTCCAGATATGGCTGTAGACTTTCAGAAGGGTCTGGAGACATCACTCTGGGAGATGTTTTTAAAGTTGATAATGAATATCATCCAGGCCAGGAACAGAATCGTTGTAGATTTGCTGAGCTGATTTCAGTTCCATCAATTGAAAATAGTGCGTTGTACACTTCAGAGTTGTCGAAGTGAATTTGTATGAAGATTTTCTCTCGATTGTTTGTTTTTAAAAAAAAAAGGCAGATTTACTTGAGGAGGATGAGTTTGAATGGTGGAGGCCCGTAGGTTGGCAACACTTGTCAAAAGACGCTACATTTTGAGTGTGTGTGCGTGTGAGTGTGTGTGTGTGTGTGTGTGTGTGTGTGTGTGTGTGTGTGTGTGTGTGTGTGTGTGTGTGTTTAACAAATAAAGACAATAAAAATAAAACATTTAATAATAGAATAATGAGCATATAAAACAAGAGCGCAGGCATAAGATAGTCACGTGACGCCCACCCTACTTCGATTACGGAAGATGCCGAAGATCGTGTACTGTCCGTCATTCAACGAGGCCTGCGCGCAAGGCAACCCCAGGGAACCTTGGCGCTAGCGGGGAAGGGCGGGCATTAGAGTCTGACATGGTAAGTATACTTAGCCAAACAGGGAGTATAATACAAACTCCCCATTTTGGCGTCGTATACTATACCATGTCAGACCATAGCAGAATTTAAAGGAATAGGAGGAGGGCCGAGCGCCCTAATGGTTCCTGGGTTAACTGTTATGGCTGCATTGGCCGCCACAAATGAAAACCCCTTAGAACCATCAGCCCTGGTCATGCGGATGTCCCTTAGATAAAAGTTTATGAAAGGGTTCTCCGAACGCCAGTAGGCTGCCTCCAGGAGATGGCACACGGGGACAGAGTGCTGGAACGCTGTGGACATGGCCAACGCTCTGACCGTGGGCTCGAGGGGAAAGGGCTGGGAGGTCTTTGTGGGCCTGGGCATAGGCAGATTTGATAGTATAGAATAGCCACCTAGAAATCGAGCCCGCCGAGATGTCTTTCTTGTTGTTGTTGGGGTTGATGGAAATAAGGAGGCTTCTCTGAGAGGAACGCCTGGGGTGGGAACGCTCCCAGTAGTATCTGAGGCACCTAGAGGGTCATAGGTCCATGTCCCCGCTGCCTTCGCTGCCTAAGATATCCGCTAGGGAGCGGATAACCAGGGAAGGAGAGGTCGTGCCCGGTTCCTGGTTCTTCGCTAAGAACTCAGGCAGGAACTTAAGCGAGACCGATCCGTCTCTGAGAAAGGCGATGTCCCGAGGGTCACAACTGAGGACCTGAATCCCACTTCGCCTCCTGGCTGAGGCCAGGGAGAGAAGGAAGGTGGTCTTGAAGGGGAGAATGACAAAGGGAATAGCACGGAGGGGCTCGAAAGGGGGGTTTCTGAGGGAGTCAAGAACCAGAAAGAGGTCCCACATGGGAGCGCGCCTAGGGGACTGAGCCCGTAGGGCCACCCCCCCCGAGATAGTTCTCTAAGGAGAAAGTTATTGTCGAATGATGGGCCGCCCAGCTGTCAGATGGTGGTGCCTACGGCCGATCTGTAGCCCCCGAATGGAACTAGCAGAGAGCTTTCGAGAGGATGAAAGGGTGGGATAGGAAATTGCCTATCTGGTGGGATAGGAACTTGCCTATGTGGATGTTGGAGGGGAGGAGGTAGGGGGGACGAGTTAGCCGTGCACCACACGTGACCCATCTCTCTCATCGCGGTGGTCGCAATTTGGCTGGCATAGAAGCCAAGCGTGTAGGCGAAGCATCTGGGGATTGGAGTGAGGGAGGCCCGAGCGAGGTTCTGAGTAGTAAGTCCCACCAAGGGGGCTAGCTGGAGAGGGGGAACGTGAGTGAGGGACCTGAGTCCGGGAACCACAACTGAGTCGGCCACCACGGGGTTATGAGGATGAGTTTGGGTCTCTCCAGCCTGGCCTTCCTGATCACTTTGTGAAGTATGGGGAAGGGGGGAAAGGCGTAGGCGAGGAGTCCCGTCCAGGGGAGGGAGAGCGCATCGACCGCGTACGCTCGGGGGTCCGGGAGTGGAGAGAGACATACATGGGGAGTCGATGGTTGTACCGGGTCGCAAATAGGTCGACCATGGGCTTGAACCAGTGTTCCCAGACGGTGGTTAGTGTCAGCTTGTTCAGGGTCCACTCTGTGTGCAGAAGGGTCCCTGACCGGCTGAGAGTGTCTCTGCCAGGATGTTGCGTGTCCCCCCGCTATGTGTCTCGCACGGAGGGTGGCTCCCCGTGCGTGGCACCAGCGAAGGAGGGCCTCTGTCCGTAGAGAGAGGCCGGATGGAGTGAGCCCCCCCCCCCCCCCCCCCCCCCCCCTGATGTAAATGGCTACCGACGTGTTGTCCGTGAGGAGGAGAACCAGTCGGTGAGAGATAGATGTTGGAAGTGGAGGAGGGCCAGCCTGACCGCTTTCCAATTCTAATATGTTGATGTGGAGGCGAGCCATCTGTGCGTCCCACATCCCCGAGGCATGACTGTCCCCCCAGTGGGCCCCCCCAGCCCGAGTTGGAGGCGTCTGTGTATAGTTCGAGGACTGTGTTGGGAGAGAGATCGGAACGCCTTCGTGAAGAGGAAGGGTGCCAGGGAGAGGCCAAAGGGGAGAGAGCTTTGAACTGGAACACTCGAGCTTGCCAGACAAACCGGAGGTAACGTCTTGCGCCGGGTGAATAAGGATCTGGAAGTACGCATCTTTCAGATCTATGGAGGTAGCCCAATCTACGTGATGGATGGAGTCTCTGATCTGGGAGGGCGTGTCCATCTTGCACTAGGTATGTCTGAGGAACTTGTTGAGGGGAGAAAGGTCAAGGATGGGCCTCCATCCCACCGAAGGTTTGGGGATCACGAACAGGTGGGAGTAAAACCCGGGGTTGGGCTGGAAAACTTCGGTGATGGCCCCTTTGAGGAGTTCGAGGACTTCCAGGCGAAGGGCGTCCGCCTGGGCAGGTGGGGGGGTCGCTGGGGGACGGAGGAGGAGAGAGCGCATGAGGGGAGGAGGACGACGGTGAGCCCACGGTAGGCGAAACCCGTCCTGAAGAACCGACACTACCCAGGGGCTGAGGCCCATACGTCGCCACTGGCAGGCGGCCGGGAGAGGTTGCCCGCCAGGGGAGCCGATGGTCCAGATGGGGGGAAGGGGAAGAGTGGGCCGGTGCTTGCTGGGCAGGTTGGGCCAGCTCCATGCGCACTACGGGAGTGTCCTCCAGTCACCGGCGGGGCCGTGCTTGCTGGCCAAACCAAAAATTTTGGCGAGGTTTAGGTTTAGGCCTCTGTGAGTTAAGTGGCCGCTTGGGGGGCCTGGAAAGGCGTGGCTGAGGCCGGGGGGCAAAGGACGCCGCCTGCTTGCGTTCCTCGAGCGAGAGAGACATAGCCGAGGTGGAGTGCTCGCCAAAGAGCGAGCGATCCTGGCCCGGGACACATCGTAGGGATGCCCTGAGTGCCGGGGAGAGTGAGGAGCGTGCAAGCACCGCGTCTCTAGCCACTAGCAGACAATTAAAATGGCTTGTTGCTGCTGTCCGCCGCAGCCGCCAAGTGATGCGATATCCTGTTAACTAGGTGTCGCATAAAGGGGTCGCTGAATAAGCGAGGTTCGTCCTGGTGTGGTTCGGAGTTTGTATCCGAAGGCACTGGGACGGCGCCGTCATCCCCAGGCCAGAGTACCTCCGCCCTCTGCAAGAGCATGCTAAGGTAGGCATGCCCTGCAGTGGTGTGTAAGATGCCCATCCGGGCTACTCGGTCCCAGTCCTTTAGCGCTTAAAGGGGATGGTGGCCGAAGTAGGGGGGGGGGGCCGGTTGGGTATCAGGCGACAATCTGATTGGGAGATGGCCCACTCCCTGGTAACCGGATTGTCGGCAAAGAGGGGCAACTGGGTGCTTCCTGTGGGTCCCAAGTAGGGCGCCGAAGGGGGCCGCGCATTGGGTGCCGGGGGCAGGTCTTGACCCGGCGTGGGGACGGCGTCTGCACCCCTGGCGCGTTTTGCCGGACTCTCCCACAGCGAAGTGAGTGACTGAGGTGCGACAATTCTGAGTCTGGAGTATTGGGCTGGGGGCAGCCCAACGATCTCAGGGAAGGCCAAGATCGGCAGAGGGAGGGGCGTCCCTCGACACGAAGTCCGGTCGAAAACCGTTCAATGGTGTGGATGTCATAAAGGGATGAGAAGAAGTCCTCATCGTAGTCGTCCTCAGGCTGTGGGGAGTCAAGTTCCTGGGAAGGGAGGTCTTCCTCAGGGGGCAACTGCGCGGGTGCGCGAGGGTCCCGCCCTGGTAGGGTGGTGGCGGGGGGGGGGGGGGGGGGGGGGGACCCTCGTGGCTCTATGCTCGGCAGACGGGCTGGGGTGGGAGAGCCCGGACTGCCGATCGGACAGCGCCCGAGGTGGGAGACCCAGGTCGACCCAAGTCTGCGAGGTTGGGTGCCCACAATCGACCAAATTGTTGTTCAGGTTGGGTGTGTGTATTGAGCCACTGGTCCCTCTCGGGGGCAGAGAGCCACTCCCCGGGGAGATAAGCGGGCTGTGGCGGCCCAGAGTACTGTGCAGGGACTCGCCGGGGACCGGGGTAACCTTGGGCAGCAGGGGGGGAATAGTAATCGACCCTGGTATGTGGTTTCCCCCCGGGAGCGTGCCGGGTCCCAGTGGAATGGGACAGGTTACCCGTGGTCCCGCTGGTAGATCCTCCCCCCGGAGGAACGGGACCGAGGACGTTGCCCAAATGGGGGCCGAGTAGGTCGACCCCGAACGTCCTGAACCCCTAGGGGAACCTGCGACGGGCGAGCGGGGGGGGTCGGCGTCTTGTGTATGTTCACAACCGGTGGATGCACTCGGTGTTCCCATACGCCCAGAGTTATGGACATGTGCATGGTCGTGCCAAGACGTGGCCATAAAACTGCGTCCGGAGATAACTGGACGCTCCTCGTGCAGGGGTGTTGGCTGCACCTGTGCACGGTGGGGGGGGAGAGCGTCGTGAGACGGCGAGTCCGGATGGGGGGAAGAAGTGGACCCGCGCGTCCCATAAGTGCGAGTGACGGGTGGGGGTTCCAGCCCAAGGCCGTCACCCGTGCCTGTCCGCGGCCCGGCAAAGGTCCCCGGGGGCGGGGGGTCGCGTGACTCGGCATAGTAAGTGGATGTCTGACTATGCGCAGGAAAGCTAGAAGGCAGGGGTGGCTGGGGGAGAAGCGGAATCCCGCTCGGATTTCTTGGCTAGACGGGGTCCCTTAAGGGGGGCCTTGCCCTTAGATTTCCTGGGCAGGTTGAACGAAAAAGGCACTTAGAAATCGCAGCCGGTTGCCTTCTAGCTTTCGAACGCAACGGTCGTGCGTCCGTCGGTCGGGTAGAGGAGGGAGACTCCCGCGTCCCCTCCGCGGGAGGGACGTCTCCGTCTACCGCGGCCGGCCGTTCTCCCAAGGAGAGGACGGTTCGCTCGGGGTTGGAACCAACTCGTGGGTCCTCCGGGAATGTGAGCGAACTCTGAACGTCAGAGTTATTGCTCGACCCAGCCGAGTCCTTCACCATATATTGGGCGATGGCGCCGAGCGAAACCGGAGCACACGATCGTAAACGGGAGACACGACGGTCGATCGAGGAGGATAACCAAGTCGACCGATCGATCGTGCGCACACAATAAAATAAAAATGTAAACAACGCACACAATGGAATATACAGGTAAACAAGTCCGTACAGGGACACAAAAAGCGCAGCAGAAATGAGCGAAACAAACAGTGCGTGAGAAGCGACCGTGGCGTGGGCCCAAAGTGCTGAGTAACGCCACGTGTAAATACAATGACGCCGGTCGATCGCGATCGTTAAGGACACGAAGGCGAGCGAGAATTGTGACAACTGAAAGAAAGGGGTGCAAACCAATTGAGGAAGCAAATTCAGGGCGAAAAAAAACACGTAAAATACCGAGGGTTAGAAGTTGGTGCACAAGAGAGGGAGACCGGCGCAAAACAAGATGGCGACGAGACCGGCTCACGATCGTCGCGCGGGAGGTTGTGAAAACCGGAGCACACGATCGTAACACGACGGTCGATCGAGGAGGGTATACAGGTCGATCGACCGTGCGCACACAATAGCAATATAACACAATGGAAATATAAAAGTAAACAAGCTCGCACAGTGACAGAAACGCAGTAGCGATGAACGAAACCGTGCGTGGGCAACGACAGTGGCGTGAACCAAAAGTGCTGAGTAACGCCACGTGTAACAGCAATGCCGAAGGGCGATGCGATCGCCACGCACACGACGCCGATCGAAAAAAAAATGCAATGAATGGGAGGGGTGTAACAAAATGTAGGAAGCAATTTCCGAACGACAAACCACGTGTAATTGCGTGGGCTAGAAAGCTGGTGCGACAAGGAATGGAGACTGCGCGCAACAAGATGGCGACGAAACCGACCCGCGATCGTCGCAGATGAGATAGTGGAATCGTGATACAAGTAACGGCGAGATAGAAATCGGAATTTAGGGGCAAAAGGGCCGTAAAGGCGAGTGAGAATGCAAGGCCGATGGACAAAGGGAGGCCGAGAAAAACGCGAGGGACGTGGCGATGGAAAAATGCCGATCAACCTCGAACCGGTTACGCAAATAGACAAGAACCGGGGAGCACCACGATCGCGAGAAAATTTCAGCGAAAGGTTAGAATGCTAGCCCATCCGATAACCTCACACGTCAAGATATAAGCGGAAGCCACAGATAAATGAGTACAGAGTGCAAACACAGCAATCTTTACACAAAGGCAAAGTATAGGCGAGACAGAGCACAAGACTTATCTTGCTGGGCGACAGGCCGAAGTAGAATGACGGACAGTACACGATCTTGGGCATCTTCCGTAATCGGAAGTAGGGTGGGCGTCACGTGACTATCTTATGCCTGCATTTGCCACAAAACTGAAGTTTAGCTGGGTGATTGGGGACATATCATTTCCTAACCCACCCCCCACTCACCATCCCCTCACCATTTCGCCCTCATGAAAACAGATACTTTTTCATAAAATGCCATCTCTCTCTCTCTCTCTTGATGGTTCAATGATGCAGGTAGTCATAGTATCCAATTTTATTCTCCTGTTATGATATCAATAAGATGATTAACAACACACACACACACACACACACACACACACACACACTCTCTCTCTCTCTCTTTTTTTCTTCATGCATTAATGTCATAATGCACTGTAAGAGTTACTTTATCACATTAGCAATATTTTACACACACACACACACACACACACACACACACACCTTTTGTCTTAATAGACTGGAAGAGTAACTCTTATCACAAAATATTACTGTCTCAACAATAATGATTTTAACAATTTGAGCAAACCGAAAATCATAGCGATACATAATTAACTCTATAAGTGCATAAATTTTAGATCTTTTATTCTGCATGATCATGATGGTTTTTGGCAAATCTCACGTTTCCATTTTTATAGAGGATTTTATATGATAAACTCAATGGACTTTCATTGTTTGACAGCTCGTCTAAATCTGTGTGGGAGCGCAATTGCAACACTCCACACCATATTTCAAGTGTTCAGCCACTCTGCGAATTTGACTGGAAAAAAAAAATCAGTATCCATTTAAAAAATATCCTTTAGTAATCAAATGACAGGAAATCAAATGACATATTGACAACAATGCATTTTAAACTTTAAAAACGCAAAATAAAAAGGTTTTGTATGCCATAAAAAAAGACACTTATTTACATTGACTGTAACTCATATCAGCCTTTTTGGAAAAAAAAAAAATTCATATGAGGACAGAGCGAACTCAAACTGTTTGGGGGAAGGGGGAAGAAGGGGGGGGGGGGACAGACCGTAAGTACTAAATCTGTCTGAGGAGTTATGTTGGGGAAAAAAAAGATGAGAACAGCAGAGAGGGCCAAACCTGACGGAGTGAAACACAGCTTACAGGGCTGAAGGCTTGAGGAACTGAATGATGAACACAACAGAGAATGCTCTTCGGGCCTGGTTTAAAAGCAGGTCGGGCTAGTGCATTTGCTAGGGTCACAGAAGATGAGAGCTGCGAGGACAATTACTTTGGATCATCCCAGAACAACCCCATCGTTCTTTTTTCTTTTTAAAGCATCACATTAACTATTTTCCATAAATTGCACTATTGTAAGACACGGTTGAGCGTAAAGGGAGAGTTGAGGCCTTTTGATGTTTTTTTTTGTTGTTGTTGTTGTTTTTTGTCATGCCCAGAATGACTTTATCAATATTTTTTTTTAAGTGATGAGTTGTTCCTTTCCCAGAAATCGCTTTAGTATGATTTCTGACTGGTTAGGAGCGTGTGCGATGGAATGGACCGGGCTTCAGGGAGACGCATCCTTGTGGCTGCCCCAGAAAGAGTCTGCTGACATTTCTAGCACTGACTTCACTTCCTTCACACATTTCTGTTGGTTCAAAACTAAGGGATGAGCGGGTGGGAGAGACTGGGCTTCGGAGAGTCTTTGGGGTTCATCCCCAGTACAAATTCATGAATCAAAGCCTCACCACCCCCCCTCCTCCCGCTCCAAGTGATTGTGCATTTTGGGTCAGGGGTGGAAGATGAAAGGGATTGAGGGTTCAGAGAAAGTCTCACGGGGTCAACTCCATGACAATCTCATCAACAGTTGTAAAATTTTATGGAATACATGCATTTTTTAATTCGTTTGTTATCATTCACCACACATATGCTTAAAAGGCATCAAATGCACAATCAATGCCAGACATCTGTCTGAGGAGTTATGTTCTGTCTATGTCATTTCTGTTTTCGGAGACCTCTGAAGAAGACATGTTTGCTGTATATTCACCTGTCTGTTTCCTATCCAGTATTAACTATGCATTTGCATTTTGTGTTGTGTCTTTACGTCTGTTCTGACTTGTTTTCCGTTATGCTGCAGTTTGTTTCAGTGTCCACAGGTTTCAATCCTAATGCCATCGAGGCATGGCATGTATGGTCAACAGATGCTTCAAAATCTGAACACACCTGACACATGGTATGTATGCTTAACAGATGCTTCAAAATCTTAACATACTTGATACATGGTGTGCATGGTTGCTAGAGATTTAAAAAATCTTAATCTCACTGATGCAAAAAACGTGTGGTTAATTGAGACATCAAAGTCTTCATGTACCTGAGATATGGAATATATGGTTAAACCGAGACTTAAAACCCTCAAAGTGGTTAAGACATGCTATGTAGGGTTAATACAGACTAAAACGTCTTCCTGCAACTACAACATGCTTTTATGGATGATCGAAACATCAAAGTCTTTATGTCACTGAGACAAAGTACGTATGGTAAATAAAAAATTCAAAATCTTGATGCTTTGTATGGTTAAAAGAGGCTTCAAATTCTCGATATAACAGAAACATGTATGGTTAACAGAGACTCCAAGTCTTTATGTAACTGAAACATGGGACACATGGTTGATAGACTGAAGTCTTTATGTAAGTGATACATAGTGTAAACGAGTGTGGATTGTAAAGCGCTTACAGCTTGGTCTCCAGCCACGAATAGGCGCTATATAAGTATTCATTATTATTATTATTATTACATAGTATGCAAGGTTAATAGAGACAGTCTTCATGTGCCTGAAACATGGTACGGATGGTTAACAGAGCTTCAAAGTCTTTACATGACTGAAACATGGTGTACATGGTTAACAGAGACTGAAGTCTTTAATGAAATATGGTATACATGGTTAAAAGAGATTCCAAAGTATTTATGAACCTGAAATATGGTATGCATGCTTAACTGAAATCTAAAAAAGCTTTTATGCAAATGAAATGTGGAATGCATGGTTATCAGAGACTTCAAAGTCGTGATGTAACTGAAACATGTTATGCATGGTTAATCTACACCAAAGTCTATGAAATCGAAACATGGTACACATGGTTAATGGAGACTGAAGTCTTTATGCGCCTGAAAGTGTGGTATGCATGGTTAATCTACACCAAAGACTATGAAATCGAAACATGGTACGCATGGTTAATGGAGACTGAAGTCTTTATGCACCTGAAGTGTGGTACACATTCTTAATCTACACCAAAGTCTCTATGAAATCGAAACATGGTACGCATGGTTAATGGAGACTGAAGTCTTTATGCGCCTGAAATGTGGTACGCATGGTTAATCTACACCAAATCTATGAAATCGAAACATGGTACGCGCATGGTTAATGGAGACTGAAGTCTTTATGCACCTGAAGTGTGGTACACATTCTTAATCTACACCAACGTCTATGAAATCGAAACATGGTACGCATGGTTAATGGAGACTGAAGTCTTTATGCGCCTGAAATGAATGAATGTGGTACGCATGGTTAATCTACACCAAATCTATGAAATCGAAACATGGTACGCATGGTTAATGGAGACTGAAGTCTTTATGCGCCTGAAATGTGGTACGCATGGTTAATCTACACCAAAGTCTTTATGCAAGTGAAGCACAGTATGCACGATTGACAGAGAGACTTCAACATCTTCATGTAACCAAGACATGCTGTGTACAGTTTATGGACTTCAGAATCTTTGTGCAACTGCTGTGCAGCCATAACAAAATTGAAATCACTCTGAAAAACGGTTTCTGGGTTTGTTATTGAATAAACATCCAGGAGCAGTGAGGACTCTACCAAGGGGGAGTAGATAACATGTCTTTATGAGAAGCTGACAGATCTCCAACTGTGGTTTGAGAGACACTTGGATCAGTGTTACCTCTGTTTACCCCCACCCACTCCCACCCCCCCACCTGACCCTCTTCCCCCTTGCCCTACTTGTTCAGCATGCCACCATCTCTCTCCTGTGCCAACATATTCTATGGTGGTGAGGGAGTTTCCTTTCTCATAGCAAACAATCAACAAGTCAAAACTAAAGCCCAAAGTGCAGTTTGCAGGCATGCCTGTATGAAAGCACCCACAACATCTTGAAGTTGGATTTAACAAAACTTTGCTGAAAAATCCACTATCATAAGTAATATAAAAGGCATCTGCATCAACAACATAATGATGAGTGGTATTTGACTGTAACACTACACAGTCGTCCCACAGAATGCAGGGCTTGGGTTTCATGATCAGCACTCGTCTGTGACACAATCAGACTGTGGCACCACATTCTTCCAACAAGATGAACAGCTTGAATTGCAAAAATGAAACTTGTGAGTGACAAAATCATCCCCTGCATGATGATATGACAGAACACTGCAGCTGATGCAGCAGCCAGATCTTTCATTAAATTCTCTTTACAACAACGGCGGAAAGAGAGCAAGACCAATAAATCGTAATGATCGCGGGAATCTTAAGGATGTTCAAGATAACAATGCTAAAAGTGACAATATTGTGTTCTAAAAAAAAAAAAAAAGCCATACTGTTTATTCATCTCATGATTTAACTCACAACAGATCTGAGGCCAATTTTCTCTTCTGTTGTTTTTTTGTTTGCTTTTTTTTTTTTTTTTTTGCAAATTATCATCCACATTCTGATTTTCATGTGCACACACAATGTACAGACAGTATGGTATAAAGGTCCTGAGTATACACTACCACCTGTCCCCTTCACGTAACTCGCACTGACACAAGCACATACATTCCAGCCCTGGAACAAATTCAGATCCACAGAACAAATGGCAATGCTAGTGGACAGACAATGTTACAAGAAAACAACAAGGTCAGCAAACAAAACACAATGCCTTTGGGCTGAAAACAATGATAGCAAAGCCCACTGAAGTCATCTCAGTAGCAGCGCAGTGTCTTATTCAGTGGGTAGCTTCATGCCAACTTGATACTGATAGTCTACTGGAAGGATGACCGCAAAGGGCCATATCAGGGCTGTCACCACGCTGAAGTCTACCCACAAGTCATTCATTCACACAACCCTTTAAACTACAACTTCTAAAAACACACCTGAAATTTTGTGTGAAAAAATCTTTCTACTCTTAAATCTCAGATCAAGTGAAAAATGTAGTCTCCCTCAGAAATTCAAAGATTACATCAGGTGGAACACCTCTGAACAAGGTTTTCATGGAGTCTGCTATAAAATGTTTATGTGTCACATCATGCAAGTCCCAACACTCTAAAAGAATATGTTTCATTGTGAGTGGTACATGACAGGGAATGCATCACGGAGCTTCTTCATTTTCTCAAAGGCACAAATGAGTTAAAAACGAATGGCCAGTGTGCAGCCGGCATAAAAACCATTTTCTTCTTTGCTATACGAAGGAAAGGATGTGGGAAGTGAAGCTCATTAGATAAGACAGGGAAAAAAAAATGATGGCAAGACCCAGAGGAGCACAAAATCAGGCAGACCCCAGATAAATAGTTAATCATCACATTGGGTCAAGAATGGACACAAACCACCAGGAGAGCCATCTCCTTTCCAGCACCCCCCCCCCCCCCCCACCCCCACCTCCCCCACTAAAAAAAAAAAAAACATACCCACATAAACAACAAATAAAAAAGCTGTCGGGATGCAACTCCTAACATCATGTCATACCCTTATAACAGTACACATCAGCTTTAAGTTTCATCACCATCAATCCCTCAGACACTGAAATGATGTTTTTCCCCCAGCAGAGAAAAACCATTTTCATACGCAAGCTCAAATGACCTCACGTATTGTAGTTCTGCAATACCACCCATCCTTTGGTTAGACACTGTTGTCTTAGTACTTTGGAACAGGTATCACTCTTGAAACAACAAACCAAGTGAGCCTACCACAAACTTCTCTCCCCACCCCACCAATCCCTAGACACCACACCAGACCACACCACACCACACACACACACACACACACTCCCACCCTTGGAAAATACTGGTGAAACAAACCACTAAAACACACAGAAACGTAAGGTCTGTATTTATCAGACAGGAAAAGACCCATTCAACAGTTTGATTTTGAAAGTCCATCACATGCCCTGTCTGATCCTAAAGACATCAGCTTAAAAATCAGAAAAAAACCCAGCTAGTCCTCATCCACACTATTCTTATACCATTAACAAACATATCATATTATTAACAAACAGTGTGTGAGGAAAAAAAAAAAGAAGAAGAGAAAAAAGATGTTCTGAAAATGTCTAAAGGAGTCATTCAACAAAAAATTTCTGAATAAATTATGAGCTTTTCAAAACAGCAAAGAACTCCATAGATGCAATACCTTCAATATAAATCCATTACTCTATCCGATATCCCCATATGGGTAAAGACCCACACAAACAGACCCTAAGTAAATACACATAATCATGTTAACATAAACAGGCGTATAAAAAAAATCATGCAGATCTGATGAAGCTCTGTTGATTAGACAACAACAAAAAAAAAAAAGGGGGGGGGGGGGGGAGGTAAGTTAAGAAATTTCCTGTAATTGGAAATGGGGAGTTCTCTGTTCAAAACAAAACATCATCAGCAGAAAATTCAACACATGCATATCATGGCTAAAAAGTGATGGAACAACAACACCCCATCAAACAAACAAACAACACCCCATCCCACCCCCACCCCCCACCCCCCAAAAAACTAACAACAACCCACCCACTCATTTTATAAATTGAAAAAAAAAAAGTGTAGGAACAATGAAAACATTGCAGCAAAACTGTCTATAATGTTGAAAAGAAGACAACATGGAGAGACCCCACAAAAAATATATACACATGCAACAACAACCACCACAACAAGGAAACACTGGAATGACGAGATGAGTCTGACAGGAATGGAGACACACACACAAAGCCCTGTGGTCGCAGACACAAGGAACGTTATCATAAGCCACGATGAATCACAAAGGCACAAAAACCTTAAGGTCGGCAATGGGTGCATACACTGAGGTCATTCAAAAGCCCATGAGCAGTTCAAACATGGCAGCCTGGTCAGTGGTAAAAACAGCGGTGATACATTTTCACTGGCAAGCATCTTTTTGATTGATTGTACAAGCATATACAGACTATGGTGAGCCTGAACGCGGACTCATATTTAATTGCATGCACATTCACATTTGACCTCTCACATACACATATGCTTACACACACACACACACACACACACACACACACACAAACACACACACACACACACTTGCCTACCTCATTTCATGCCTACAAAGCATACACAAAAATTAATTACTTGCATCAACATATAGCTCTTCTGTTTATCAAACACAGAAACAAAATACTGATTGTCTCATTATCATCAAGCACAGGCAAATAAATTGCTTGTAAACAAAGATTCCAGAGAGATTTTTTTTGTAAAAATGAAGACAAACCCAACAATATTGGTCAGTCTCCACTGCACCCCTCCCCCCTCCCACACACACACTCACACAATGAACAATTAAGCACACACACACACACACACACACACACACACACACACAGCAGTCACCTTAATTTAATTCCACATCACGAGCCAGTTTAATTTAATGAACTTGCTCCAAGTCCACATTCCAGAAGGAAGACGTCCTAGGAACAGCATGATAGCCGATCTTCTGAGATCTTCTGAGAAGAAACTCCAGCTCTCAACTCTCTTTATTCTAAGAAGGCCTGGCTGCTTCCAGGTTACGTCTCTTAGACGCTCTTCGGCTGCCAGATTTTTTTTTTTTCATCTGGCAATGCCAGCATTTGAACCAGCACTGGTCCACATTCCATCTTTGTGACAAGTTTAAATCTGGGCCTGTAGTTGGTTTTGTACTCCCAGGAGTACTTCAGCAAGGGAACAAAGAAATGCTGTCTGTCTGTGTGTCTGGCTGTCTCATTCCAGACAAAACTTCTGGGCCGATCTTTCTGAAAATTTGTAGGTACGTTCATTATGGGTCACAAATAAAGCCTGATGTTTTTTATTTTACCAGAATAGCTGTTACTAATGACTATAACGGCCCAAAACGGTTTTTCTTCTCTATGGAATATCTAGAAAATGGTAACGCAATCAAAAATTATGTCAAAGCTTCTCGAAGTGACGAAATACATTATGATGCATGTTTGACTGTGACGTATTCAAGATAAACTGGGAGTATGTTTACATGCTTTGCATCTTGTTTTTCTTTTGTTTAATCTTGTTGAATGCAATCCTGGATGTGCCAGTAGATCCAGATCAGCACATCACGGGTCTGAATCCAAAGTTAATGGGGTAGTCCTTGGGCCATGTTCCATATTTCAACCCAGTTTTTTCTAAATCAGTCCTACAATTTGAGTATAGTCTCGATGACAGACCATCAAACAGAATAACAGATGCAGATGAAAACATGACCTCCCTTTTCCTCCAGTAAATCAATTCAGTGAAAAACTTGAAAATTACGGACCAGCATTTGCTTCACGCTTCATGAGTTCTGATCTATTGTGGCCGATAGGCAGCCTCTAGGGAATTCTGTCACTGTGTGCCAAGCCAAACTCTATAAACATTACTTGCTGAGAAACAGGAACTTTGATTACATAGAAGGAACAAAAAAATGAAAGAGAAAGGAAAATGTGAAGTAAAAATATGTTGAACAACAAAAAAAAAAAAATGAACAACTGATTAATACTAACAATAGTACTCAAAGACTTGGCTGAGGGTTTCAACGCTCATTAACAAAGCAAAGGAACTAAAGCATACTATAAAAGAGTCCTATCAAAATGGTTACAAATTCAAATTATACATCAAATTATTGTTACAGATAGTGTTGAATTTCATGGGCTGACATATACAGCTTGTACATTTTTAATGCTGAAAGATATTCCTTCCGAATTGTTTGTATTGCTCTGTAATCATGTGCAACAGTTTTGGAAAGATTTTAAAGCCTTCTTTAATGAAAAATTCAGAAACATGATAAGCAATAGGAACACCTATTATCTTTCAATCTTTAGCGTGGATCAACACCTTTAAACACTTTTTTTTGTCCATACAATAATGCCTGTTACATTTTAAGAACTTAAATCTATAATGAAGTTAAAAAAAAAAAAAACCCAAAGATACAGGGTTACCTGACCCACAGATTTAAAACTGAAATGTATAAAACCAAAATTAACAACAATCATAAAAAAAAAAAATATATAAAGCCACACTGAACAATCAAGAGCCCCAAAATTTTTGCCTGAACAGACCAGTCCCCTTCTTTGTGTCTCTCTTCACATGCCCAGTTTCCTCACTCCTTCCTCTGATCCTCACTGCATTTACATTGGTATGTACATAAACGCCCACCATGAGGTAGTATTTGTTTCTTCTGTTCCCCAGCACACACCTGTTTTCCCTACAAATGCAACAAGTGGACTCTCCCAAATATAAGTCTATTTTTCTTAACCAAAAAAAAAAAAAAAAAAGACATACAAAATCCCCCTACCTTTTTTTCTTTCTTTCTTTCTTTTTTTTTTTTTTTTTTTTTTTGTAAAGCAGGAGTTTCCAACTTCAGGGGGTGGGGTGAAGGCATTCCCCTACTGCCATACAGCAGAAGATCTATACACCTGATATTGCGGTTACAGTAACCAGGACAGGTTCTTCCAACACACATTTCTCTTGCACCTCGTCCACTTGCATGCAAATTCCTGCTCCCTTTTCAATAAAAAAAAAAAAAAAAAAAGGGTGAGGGGTCTGTATTCCCACTGTTACTCACGTGTATCAGCATGTTGTCAAATAAACACACTAGGGTCTGTATCCCCACTGTTATTAGACATGTATCAGCATGCTGTCAAATAAACACACTAGGGTCTGTATCCCCACTAGGGTCTGTATCCCCACTAGGGTCTTATTACACATGTATCAGCATGTGGTCAAATAAAAACACACTAGGGTCTGTATCCCCACTGTTATTACACATGTATCAGCATGTTGTCAAATAAACACACTAGGGTCTGTATCCCCACTCTTATTCACATGTATCAGCATGTGGTCAAATAAACACACTAAGGTCTGTATCCTCACTATTACACAGGTATCAGCATGTGGTCAAATAAACACACTAAGGTCTGTATCCTCACTGTTATTACACAGGTATCAGCTTGTGGTCCAATAAACACACTAGGGTCTGTATCCCCACTGTTATTACACAGGTATCAGCACGTGGTCAAATAAACATAGGGTCAGTCACACCAGATTTTTAGCACATTAGCAGCAGTCTTTGGTCGAAGAACCTCACTATGGGCACACCAAGACAATACCATCGTCACACTCCCAAAGTGTGATCATTACCCCACTTTAGAACTTGGCCTGCAGATTATTTCTGCATAGTCTTTTTTTTCCTGCTTCAGTATCTTCACCATATCTTCAAAAAAACAACAACAACACACAAAAAAAACCCCACTTCTGTACACAAAATATGAAATTGCGTGGCTAAACAGGTCTGTTGATATATGTGGCTCCTGTGATGGTGTGTCAAGGAATGTTTCTGTATCTCACAGGTATCAGCACGTGACAAAAAAACATTTCAGTTATTCAATCCTGGAATAAGGCGCACAGGTATTAGTGAAACAAACAATAAAAAAGCACACTCCCAAGTGTGACAGCAGCAACATCATCATTATTTCTGCATATGTCCATCACTGTGGCCTCCTGTGATGGTCAATCCCGCACTGATTCAATGAAAAAAAAAAAAAAAAAAAAAAAAAAATCAAAAAAAAGAAAAAAAAACAGAAAAAAAACATCCTTAACACTTGCTTGAGAGCCTGAACACAGACAAGCAAAACAAGATCACCTCCCCTCACCTCCTCCCACCAAAAAAAAAAAAGTTCCACAATTACGAGAAAAAAAAACAAAAAAACCATACACATGGCAGTCAGTTTAGTCACAGAAATGCTCAAATACAGCAACATTTTTCTCTCAAATACACACCAAGCACAGGAAAGCACATTTGGGCCTAAATCCATAAATTTTGTATGCACATGCACAGAAAAAAACATGACATGTTCATATACAGAATTAAGCACACACACACACACACACACACACACACACACACACACACACACACACAAACATACATGTGCACACACACACACACACACACGCACGCACGCACGCACACACACACACACACACACTCTCACACAAACACACATACATAACATTAACACCAACACTCACACAAAAACACATGCACAGCATAATGCATTTTCTACGTGTTGGAAAACCATTCGGCCAGCAGCTCGTTCTGCTTGAACTGGGCATAGTGCGCAAAGGGCTTGCTCTCTTCATCCACTCGTAAAAGATCTTGGAGAATTTTCTCATTTGTCCAAAGACGGCGATCATTCGAGCCAGGAGGATGTCTGGGTGGTCACGCTTGTTCCGCTTCAGCAGCCACCTCAAGCACTGGACCATCTTCCACTGGATGGCGCTCACACGCTGAGGCTCTTCCACATCATCCCTGCCTGCAGACAGACAATCATGTGAACTGGGCTAACAACTGTTTACTCTGCACATCATGTGAACTGTGTATCGCTGTATTATCACTTATCGCTGTCTGTATTGCTCTGCACTGTATTATCATGTGAACTGTATCGCTAACACTTCTGTGTATTGGTCTGCACGCTAACACTTCTGTATCATTACATGTGAACTGTATCACTAACACTTCTGTGTATTGGTCTGCTCTCCACATGTTTCATCGTGTGATTTGTGCTCTCTAATACTTCTGTGTGATTGCTCTGCTACTTCTGTGTATCAACACTGTGAACTGTAACTGTATCACTAACACTTCTGTGTATTGGTCTGCACTGTATCAACATGTGAACTGTATCACTAACACTTCGGTGTATTGCTCTGCACTGTATCATCGTGTGAACTGTATCGCTAACACTTCGGTGTATTGCTCTTCACTGAACTGCACTGTTTTCAACAGCCACCATGCAAAGTGGTTAGCGTCATGGACTACAGCTGAGAGGTTGTGGGTTCGATTCTCATCAGGGCCATGCAGGATTTTTCTCCCTTACAGGCTCACTTGGAAAGACTGGGACAACACAGTCCAGTTTCATCCACTAAATGGATACGTCTCTGAGAGTGTTGCTCAAATTTCCTGACCGACACTGCTGGTGTCTGCATCTTTTGGGCCTGGTTGACGCCGGGATACATTATGAAAATAAGCGTATAGTACACCCCTATTTTTGCAGTCTCATACTGAATGGAAATCTGTAGAATCACTTTCATCATTCTTGTTCTCATAGATCAGCATAAAAAGTCTCAAATTCTGTGGCCCTTCATTCCCTGCTCTCATGGACCTAACATTCGATGTCGTCTCCACGTCTATGGCCTTGATTTGATTCTGTCAAGGTCACAGGTATTGGCAAGTACATGGAAGCTGTCGCTGGACAGATGTGGTGGCACCCCCCAGAGGGACAGCTCACTCACCCTGGCTCTGCGACTAGGCAATTACTGTTGTCAGTATGGGTTTTTTTTTTTGTTGAAGCATTATATTTAGTTCTGAGAGCATCTAGTTCTAGTCAATAAAACGTTGAAATGAAGTTTCTGTAATGATACATATCACAAAATTACTGGTTTTGGACAGCTTTGAGAGAATCAATACTGAAAAGTTGACTTCATTGTGTTATAACATGAGAACTAAATTTTGCTCTGTTTCTGAAACAATCCCAAGCCATTTGTCATAATATTTGAATAACATCTGATACTCTCTTGCATAAATGAAGGGTATATGAAGTTGTTGTGCACACATTTCATTTCTAGCACCTTTTTTCTCACATCTGTCAGCAAGTTCATTACCCAAGATTCCACAGTGTGAAGGAATCCAAAAGAAAGTTAAAGGTCTACTTTAGAGGTTTTCGATAATTGGTCAGCTTATGCAGAAATATGAAATCTTTGATAAATTGGTAAAATAAACATCTGATTCGCTCCCGATCACACGCAATCAATCCGCGAAAGTGGTCATTTTCACCTGTAATCAAGAAAATGGGAGGTAATCAACTAAATCTCGGCATGGCTTAACTGCTCTTGGATATGACGTCACATGAGTGTCAGCGATGGTGACAGAAAGCGATTCTGATGGTTCTTGCACATCTCGCTCGGAATTAATTTATCATGTAAAACCAGTGCCTATGATTGCGACAGCCAGTGTGACTCTAGGGATGTTTCTGCATGGCCTTTACAATATCAGTTTGAACGCTAAGTTCTTTTTTACCATGTCAGTTCCAGCTGGACCATGGAAACAAGCTACTCAGTTCCAGCTGGACGCCTGAACACAGCATTCGGAAGGCGTAGAACTTTACCGAAGTCTTGAGGGAGGCTACCAACTGACTTCTTGATGCGATCACACGTGGACGGCGAGCGGAGATTCTCCTTCCACGAGCCTTAATGCGTTCATTCAATTTAACAAGTGTGATCTGTCCATAGATCAGAACAGAATAAACGAGCGACCATCGTACTCATCTGTACGAGCTCACCACTCCGCCTTCAAAGTATACGCGCACAATGCAGACGAAGTTTTTGATCCACTCGAATGGGCTCGGCAACTGTCAGAATAGCTTGTTTCTGTGGTCCAGCTGGAACTGACGTGGTAAAAAGAACTTAGCGGCCCGGCATGGTTGCACGAACCGAATCCACTTCTTTCGAGTATCTGGATCAGATGGAAATGTGTGCAAAGAATATCCGTCTCCTGCTGAGCTGCTGCACTCGCCTACAGCACAATATCTGCCACCCCCTCGTGACTTTTTAGGCTGTGGGGATCGCAAACTCATGTTGATTTCACTTGGCGTTGCCATGTTGTGCAGGTCGCGGCTGACGGCCAGTCCATCAAGTGACCTCACGGTTTTCGGTCTGCCACGCGGGGTTTGAACAGGTGTGCAAAAGTCGTTTTTTATCTATTAAATTCTTCCGGCAATTTAAAAAAAAAAAATGAATACCATACTGTTGTTATATGACATGTAGACCTGCTTTTAACAAATTATCGACAATCTCTAAAGTAGACCTTTCAGTTAGTTCATATATATACACGCTGGACACCGCTCAATGATGTGTGGGTGCACTGCTGATCCAGAACCTGGCCAGTCAACAAGTACAAGAATAAAAGCAGGCACACCAGCCACACACTCTTCAGGTTTTTTTTAAAAAGCTTTCGCCTTTTACTTAGGCTTCGTCAGTATCTGCAACACAAACAGTTATGTATATGCACACTCCCACCCACCCAACCATACACACACGCACAACCAACAACCCCCCCCCCCCACCCACCCACACACACTCACAACATACTGTATCATATTATCATGGCTCCCCCAGGTTTAACTCTAAATGTTGAGCCCATTCACAGTATATACATCTCCATCCCCTCACTCACCCACTCATACGCTACCCACTCTATCCTTATTTTTTCATATATAACCCCCCCCCACACACACACACACACACACACACAATCAACTTGGGTGTGCATGGGGGAGGGGGGCATGAGGAAATCCTTAGATAATCTGACATTCCACCCTAAAACTTTCATTTTCTAAATAATTTTTGGAGTTATAGGTTAGAATTACATAGTCACGAGAACCCGCAAAACATCGGCAATGGCACATGGGAAGTCATAGAAGCTGCCACACAATAACAGTAAAGGGGTTAGGCTAAACCATTAGCACAACTCCACTCACATCTTACAGAATGCAAATGCTATCCTAAATAATAATATACCATACCTATATTACTTTTAAGAATGTTATATTAAAAACTACCAATAAAACGCAGTTGAAACATCTCAGTGTTAAAAGCTTACTTACCAGTACCTCCTGTTTCACATTTCCCCAAGTTGGTGTGCGTGTGTGTGCGTGTGTGTGTGTGTGTGTGTGTGTGTGTGCGTGCGTGTGCGTGTGTGCGTGTGTGTGTGTGTGTGTGTGTGTGTGTGTGTGTGTGTGTGTGTGGGGGGGGGGGGGGGGGGGGGGGGGGGGGGGGTATATATGAAAAAATAAGGATAGAGTGGGTAGCCTATGTGTGGGTGAGTGAGGGGATGGAGATGTATATACTGTGAATGGGCTCAACATTTAGAGTTAAACCTGGGGAGCCATGATAATATGATATAGTATGTTGTGAGTGTGTGTGTGTGTGTGTGTGTGTGTGTGGTTTTGGAGGGGGGGGGGGGTTGGTTGTGTGCGTGTGTGTGTGGTTGGGGTAGGTGGGAGTGTGCATATACATGACTGTTTGTGTTGCGGATACTGATGAAGCCTAAATAAAAGGCAAAAGCTTTTTAAAAAAAAACCTGAGGAGTGTGTGGCTGGTGTGCCTGCTTTTATTGTGTGTGTGTGTGTATATATATATATATATATATATATATATATATATATATATATATATATATATATATATATATATATATCTTAAGATATGAATGAATTAAATGGCATACTTATATATATATATATATATATATATATATATATATATATATCAAGATATGAATTAAATGGCAATTTCCCTTTCAAAATAGAATTATCTGCATCTGATTCGCAAAACTTACGAGACTATATAATACTGACACCGATCTATACAGAGCAACACTTAAAAAAAACTAACCGTGGTCAGTTAGACATGTCGAAGCCATTGATAGGGCTCTTACTTCAGCAATGAATATAGATCTGTATTTTTGCAACAAAATGTGATTTTCTACTTCAACAAAAGCAGACCCATCCTCTTTATGTTTTTGTCAGTGAGCCGCCTGTTAACGCCGTAAGATGTCTGGGTATCTGTTTTCCAAATGAACATGGTAAGATGAAAGGTTGATCAGCTTTTTTGGCATCAGCGTGATCCAGGTCGAATGTCGCTCTGTTTCTGTCCCAGTTTGGAATGGTGTCTGTGTATAAGGCTTTGCCACTGATTCAATATTCACATCAGTTTCTTTAAAAACATTTATAATAAGAACAAATGTTGGATAACAAGGATATCTTTTTCGCTCTCTTCATGTAATCAGACTCTGGATTTAGACACACATCTTTTTCGTTCACACCTTCCATGGCTGAACATTTCATAACATCTTTTGCGACTGTGGGTTTCCTACCTTCATGTATTAGTGAAACATCAATTTCTCTGTATGTTCCAACAGTAGATGCGTGCACTGGGACTCTGAGGCATAATTTAAACACACAAAAACACTTCCATTTTCAATTGCTGTCATCTATCTATGTGTTTTCCATTCCTTTCATTCTAATGAAGGTCCTCCATTCCCCCAACAGAAGACAATTACAATAAGTTAATCTTCTTTCTTTTTAAACGCATGTGAAATAAAAAATAACAAAACACACACACACACATACCAGACACAACTGGACTTTAAAAACATCTCCATTTAAAACATAAAAACAAGCAACAAAAACAAGCATAACAAAACGAAAACCAAAAAACCAGACACCCAGGTGTCAGGCTGACTGACCGACGGTGAAGAGCACGAAGCACTTGAAGAGGATCTTCTCCTCAATGGTCAGCCCCAGCCTTTGGATGGCGTGCAGGCAGTCGCACCTGATCTTCTGCCGCTCCTTGCCCCCGATCTTGGCCATGTCGTGCATGCTGAAGGTGCGCCCCGAGGGCAGCGTGAACACCTGCAGCTCATGGTTGTAGCCCGTCGTCTGCGTGATGGCCATCACTTCTGCTCGATTGTCTAGTAAAAAAGAAAACACATGCAAAAAAAAAAAGCTTTGTGCATGCTGTGGAGTTGACAAGTGTTAAGATTTGAATGTGAAAAACCTGTTTGGGGGGGAGGAGGGCGACCGAAATGTGTGAAACATTCCTTAAAAACTGCCTTTTCACTCCTAACCCCCTTCCCCTTACCTTCCTCCTTATTCCCCTCCCTCCATCCTCCCCTCCCTCTACCCTCCCCTCTGCTCCCCATACATCCCACTCCTTCCCTTCAAATTTCTGCAAGTTTGTAGGGAATGGGATTCCATCAACAACCTGGCGCTCTCTGGAGTGGGATGGAAGAGAAAAGGGATGGTGGCGGGGAGGGAGGGGGGTAGGAGAGGGGGTGGAGATAGGGGCCGCCTTTTGCACTGGGTCCACAATGAAGCAGTGACAGCTGTCAGCAGGGGAGCTGGCAGGCCATGTCCTGGGTGTGTTGGATCAGAACAGGCAGCACTGCACACCATGACACTGGCTCGGCAGCACTGCAGGGCCTCCTCTGGAGGGCTGTCTCGGGGCAATCTCATACATGCGGTACGAAAACTATTCATCAAGAAAACATGTGTAACAGATCAGTCCAGCAGGCTGACAAGTGACACAGGCACAAACAGGTCTGCGTGACATTACTTGCCATGTACAACACAGGTGTCCATGTCAGTATCAAACCATCACTGTCGTCTGGTCTACGTCTGAATGCTGCCAAAATGTTGTTCAGCAACCTCACAATGTTTACTTCTTTGTTCAAATCATTGGTATCCATTCTACTGTCCGCCAAGCACACACAGTGCATGTGCATGAAGTGTGGGAGCAGGTCGCAGAATGACACTGACAAGTTCAAAGTGTGTCTCTCTTGTTGGCAATCAGCATGTGCAGTATCCACAATACTGGTCCAACAACTGGATTCATCATATGTCTGCAGGTCCACCTTCTAACCCTTCATCCCATGTTGTTGTTGTTGTTGTGTACTCTGGCTAAAAGACTCCAGGGATCATCCAAACAGCTGAAGCACTATGGTACAAATGCATCAGCTGGGGATAAGAACATTATGAGTGTGACCGTTTTTGATTACCCTGCCACATGGGCAGCCACACTCCAACTTGGGGGATTTTGAGACTGATTATGTTCATGCTAGGAGCTTGTAACAGTTGAAGTCAATCCCCGCATAACTATGCAGAGCATAACAACATTTTGACTGTCACTTAATGTTTTGTCGTTCTGTCATTTCTCGACACCCCTCCACCACCACCACCCCCCCCCGCCAAATCCCTCCTTCTAACTTGTCATTTTTTTTTCAAAAAACTTTCACTCTCTGACATGCCAGCTCAGACCCCATGACACAATCTCATAACCACTTGCCTACCTCCTCCCTCCTCCAGCTCTCCTAGCCCTCCCTTCTTACTTAGCTGAGCCAGAATAGCTGAATTGGTAGAGCGCCTGACTCGTAATCTTGGTGATCCTGGGGTTGCGGGTTCGAATCTCTGCTGGGGTTTTTCGGTACCCCACAGGGGGATTTTTCCCTCGGAGTTAACATTGGTTCTGACTCCATTTCCCATACAGTCCTTCAAATGAGACTATAAACCGAGGTTCTGTGTGTGAACGCACACATAATATCTTGCACACACGTAAAATCCCATCACCAACTTTCGGAAGAGAAGGCCAGTTTGGCTGTTGGTATGGATGACATGTTATAGATAGCATGCACCTGCGTGAGAAAATGGAAAGAATAAGGAAGTAAGGAAAAACTGAGTGAACGATATTGAACCATATTGACTGGATGACACGGGAAAACGACTGAATGAAGCGGCAGCTGGCAGCTCTTCAGTCGGCACTACCCAGGTAGGCAGCCCGTTGTGTAAACGAGTGTTGATTGTAAAGCGCGCTTAGAGCTTGGGCTCTAGCCGAGAATAGGCGCTATATAAGTATTCATTATTATTATTATTATTATATGAACTGTTCTTCCTTGTGTATCCAAGCCACACTCACCTCTGATCAACGTGATTTTATCATTCATGCGGAGCTGGGAAAAGCCGGGGATAATCTTGGCAAAGCGGATGTACTCATGAATGCTGTCCTCCATGACCTGAAGGAAGAGAAACAATGAACATGACATACAGCATGGCTTCACCAACAGCAGTCTATCAGCTGAAATCATCGACACACTGTGCCTCACCCACAATGCCTTGACACGTGATACAACATGGCCTCACCAACAGCAGTCTATGAGCTGAAATCATCGACACTCTGCACCTCACCCATAGTGCCTTCACACGCGTTCAACAGTCCCCTCCTTTCACCCAGTGATAAATGTCACACAATTTCATTTCCTGGAAGAACAGACACGAAACAAGGGCACGTTATTCTGCCGACCAAAACCGAAATGAGTGAGTGATGATCACAAACAACAAACAGACAGACAGTCAGCAGTTGATGCAGTCTGCCTGGTAACCTGAAATCTCAAGTTGAAGTTTAAAACGTTGGTGCCCCACCCACCCCACATGATCTGCCTCGGAACCTGTAAACTCAAGGACACTGAGCCAAGGTTTTAATTTTAGTGCTCTCCACCCTCACCCCCTCCATACACACACACACACACACACACACACACACACACACACACACACACACACAGAGTAATAATATGCCACCACCTCCACTCCCCGCTACACACACACACACACACACACACACACACACACGCACACACACAGTAATAATATGCCACCCCACCCCCCACCCCCTCTACACACACACACACACACACACACACACACACACACACACAATAATATGCCACCACCTCCACCCCCCTCTAAACACATACACACACACAGAGTAATAATATGCCACTACCCCTCACCCTCCTCTACACACACATACACACACAAAAGTAATATGCCATCCCCCACCCCCTTCTACACACACAGACACACAGACACACACACACACACACACACAGTAATAATATGCCAAAGTAAAACTTCAGGTTAAAACAGATTTTTAAAAACTTTTTGGCGGATGCACATACTCACATAGATAAGTTTCAATCAAGAGGAAAATTACACTGACCATTAGCTTGACCATTTAACAATACACAATTCTTCCCCATTCCCACCCTCTACCCCTCTTAAACAAAAAACAAATCATGGTTTTCTTTCTATCTGTTGATGTCATTTACATACACAGATGGTTTTCACCAGACGAGAGATGTCAGAATGCATGGCACTTTGCAGGCAATCAAACTCCTGCCTCTGACACTGGGCATGTTTAGTGGCTGAAGAAAACATTACTTTGATGAATTCGCTAGTGCTGCCCAGTGCATCTGCTGATCAACAGTATAAAACATTCCAGAGCAAGCATACATTCCTGTCAACATCTTTCTCAACTTCAGAATTAAGTGCTTTTTTTAAACAGCAGAAACTTACAAACAGCACTTACGAAAAATCAGTTTTTTTTTTATTCAAACAGTGTAACAAACTTTTAAATGAGGTGTGTATTGTAATGCCTTGTTCATTTTGTGTCACTTTTTAAAAATCTTTTTATGGCCAAAATGCGAAGTCATCAGATAATGAGTCTATTTTTAACATGCTGCCATAAAGTTCATCTGCCATGCACTTCATCTATCCCATTCTCCCCTCACATCCCCCCCACCCCCCATGTTCCCATTCTCATCAAGGACTCCTGGCTGGGAGGTCGTGGGTTCGAGTCCCATCAGAGTCTTGCAGGTTTTTCTGCCCCGACCGGCTCCTTCCCAGAGTTGAGTTTGCTGCGGACTCAGTTGGGAAGACTGGGACCACACAGTCGAGTTTCATCCACTTAATGGATGTGTTTCGGAGAGTGTTGCTCAAATTTCCTGACCAACACTGCAGATGCCTGTATCTCTCGGGGCTGGTTGACGCCGGGATATATCATGAAAGGAAGCGTAGAGTACAGCCCTGTTATGTAGTCTCAGACCGAAATGGAAATCCGCAGCATCATCTTAATCATCCTCACTTTCATCGATCAGCATAAAAAAAAATGTCTCAAATTCTGTGGCCCCTTCATGCCCTGCTCTCATGGTGACTCAATTTCGATGTCCTCTCCACATCTGTGGCCTTGGTTTGGTTCCATCGGGGTCACCAGTATTGGCGATTCCATGGGGGATGTCGTTGGACAGACGTGGTGGCACCCTCTGGAGGGAGAGCTCACTCACGCCGGCTCCACGACTAAGCAATTATTGTCGTCAGTAGGGGCCTTAGTAGGCGGTGTCCTGCGTGTGTTAGATCACTGAACACCACCGACGTGACTCAGCAGCAGTGCAGTGTCTCCTCCAGTGGGTTGCCTCTTGACGACTTGACATTGACTGCTCCCTGTGGATTGCCGGTGCCGGGTCTGCGGCTGAGCCGACCGGGCTGTGGCTGCGGACGGGTGTGTGTCGGAATGAGTGGCATGGGTGCACTGCCTCTGAAGTGGCGCAGAGGCTGGGACAGAAAAAAAAAAGAAAAAAAAGCTAAGTCATCAGATCATGAGTCTATTTTTAATATGCTGCCATAAAGTTCATCTACCATGCACTTCATCTATCCCACTCTCCCCCCACATCTCCCCCCCCCCCCCATGTTCCCATTCTCCTTTCTCTCCAACTGACAGCGTTTAGCTGGGAATGACAGCAAACTAACGAAATGCCAGAAACCACATACATGTGCAATGCCCCGTTACCTTGGAAACAGTAGATATAAAAGTCTGCCTGTTATCCACATCAATACCAGTGGACTGATACACATCCAGATACTCCTCGTCTGACAGGTTCTCCATTGTCCGAAAACTTCGATCCGAGCTTGGAAGTTTTCCTTAGAAAAAAAAAAAAGTGCAAAATTAGCTTACACTACAGTAGAAAGCTGAAAAGAAATATGCAACATAGCAGTAACGATGTTGAGATGGCACTGAACGATAAAGCAGTGGAGGAAAGCATGAGCAAATTTAAACACATACCTTCCATGATTTAAGGTACATCACCACATGACTTTATACCTGCACATCCAAACCCACCTTCTTTCCACATTCTTTCTGAGTTTCTCTCTCTGAAAACACACACACACACACACACACACACACACACACACACATGTACACAAAACAATAATATTTTTTTGATACTTTGGTGGCAAGAAGTCTTTTCTTTTCTCTCTTTTTCTTTTGTCTTAAGATCTAGTTGCAAAGTGAGACGACTGCAGGCGGAAATCTAAACAAATCTTAAATAAATGTCAGTGAACCACCCAGAGAAACGTGGACAAATGAGTAACAAGGCAAAACACAATGTGTTTTGACCTCTTAGGTCTTCTTCAGGTGAGACATAAACGAATAAGATAATGAAAATTCACTTAGCTTTGATTGCTTCTGATTGCTTCAGAGTTCAGCGCAAGGAAGAAGGCGTTGAAGCAAGATATGCAAATAGATCTGCCAAATTCAACGCCTTCTTCCTTGCGCTGAACTCTGAAGCGATCAAAGCTAAGTGAATTTTCGTTATTTTATTCATTTGTCTTTCACCTGAAGGAGACCTAAAAGGTCGAAACTTGTTGTTTTGTCTTGTGACTCGTTTGTCCACGTTTTTCTGGGCGGTTCACTAACTTTTATTTAAGATCTGTCTTAAGATGTTAAAATCCATCTGATGTTTCCACAATTCAGTCCAATTCATTTTCAAATGCATTCTGTCGTTATGAATAAACATAGAAGAATGAATTATGAATTGATGTATGAATGAACCAGCCATAACCTTAAAATACGACTGACCTGATTTCACTCTTACTATAAACAGTAAATAAGTATGGTAACTTTTGCTCCCATAAGAAAACCTAACACAGAATAACTTTTATTTTGTTGGCCTGCAGTTGTTTTTTTTTCCCTTCACTATTAGATTGTTCATCTTTGTATTTGTCTGACTTTATTCAAGTTTAAAAGGCTGTGCCAGTCTTGAATAAAAGTTACTCTGTGTAGGTTTTCTTATGGGAGCAAAAGTTACCCACTTATTTACTGTTTATTGTTTACTGTTCCCTGCCTCACTTCTTTCTCAATCAATTTCACTCTTACTAGTTCGTTTCCCTGAAACTGAATACCTACATTTACTGATTTATGCCTTGTCCATTGAATTTTTGTCCATTGTTCCTGTTTCGGCAATAACACATACTTTCTGTGGTCAGATTCTCCACAAAATTAAAGAAAAAAGATTCGTATATACATAGAAAATTATTTCTCCCTCCCCTTTCCCCAGTTCACCTCATTCTTCCCCAACCTTCATGTGAGTGTGTGTGTGTGTGTGTGTGTGTGTGTGTGTGTGTGTGTGTGTGTGTGTGTGTGTGTGTGTGTGTGTGCGCGCGCGCGTATGTGTGTGTGCATGTGTATGTATGTGAGACTCAATGTGAACGTGTGTGTGTGTGTGTGTGTGTGTGTGTGTGTGTGTGTGTGTGTGTGTGTGTGTGTGAGAGAGAGAGACTCAACGTGTGTGTGTGTGTGTGTGTGTGTGTGTGTGTGTGTGTGTGTGTGTGTGTGTGTGTGTGTGTGTGTGTGTTTGAGACTCAATGTGTGTGTGTGTGTGTGTGTGTGTGTGTGTGTGTGTGTGGTTTTCAGTACATTTACAAGCAGTTATGAAATATGACCCCCTACATATTTTTGTAACCCCCTGAAAATTTGGAAACAAGTTTTTCAAATTGAGTCTGACCCTTCAATTAAAAAAAAAAAAAAATTACCACTGGTGTGTGTGTGTGTGTGTGTGTGTGTGTGTGTGTGTGTGTGTGTGTCTGGGAGTGTGTCTGGAGAACTCTGCTTTTGCAGCAAGTTATAAACAGTTTTGAAAAAAAAAGACTTTCTAACAAAGACAGATAAATGGATCACAGACACAGATCACACACTGAGCAACAGTTAAAACAAAGATTACTGAATACTTTACATCGATAAACAAAAGGGTGATGAAAGGAAATATTTGATACAGAACCTCCACAATGCATGGCAACAATTTATGTTAAAAGAACCCCTTGTATCCCAACAGAATCGTAGAGCATGAAAATGTAAAATTTGAAAATGAATGAGAACATGGACAGCATGACAAGGTATGACAATACATGGATAATGTGAAAGTTCGAGAAAACATGAAATCTTCACCTGCATGAAGGGTTCTCTGAATTCTCTCTAATGGCAGTTTAACATATCCATGACACTGGGTAACAGGTGAGATGTTTACTGGTAACCAAATTCAATGATCTATCGACTTACTCTTGCCAAAAATCGGGGTTCACTTGATGATATGAGATCATAATGATGTAAGAAGTGTTTATTTTCTGAAATGAAATATATCATACTGTACTGTGTTTGTGCATTTTACATTCCTTCTTTCATTTCTATCGAAGTAGGTACTCAAAATGGCAGCTATGAAATAGGACATCAACACAGCTGCAAAATTTTTGTGCACAGTCCTGCGATGTTGAAAATTCCTGGGGTGTAAACGGTTACACTAAACATGACTTTACAAAAGCCAAAGTCCCAAAGCTATTTCCAATTATCATGGATGGCCGCATATATTCCTTAGTATTATTACTGTCTTTTTCTTTTTTTTTTTTACTTAATAATCAACGTCAGCCTATTGTTTTACATCATTTCTAGCAACTCCTTTCTGATATCGAGCCAAGACCAAGGTTTTCAGGTTCTTTTCCTTTCCCAGACAAGGAGAATCATGTACATGGAACACAGTCAAGAACCATCTCCCAAGTTTCCTTTAAAATTCAGTCTTTAGCATGTCCACTGTCCCTGCACTCAGTATTCCTATAATAATGCTCCACCTGTCTGGACCATCCGAAACATGCACTTTGTACACCTATAAACAGACAGCGTTCCAAGGCTGAAACAAGCACTCTATACACCAACATTAAACTGGAAATTCAACCGTAAATACAAATATTCAGTAAAAATAAATCAACAAATGAAATGTTTTTCTTTAATTTGCACGCTTGTTAAATCCCACGATTTTAAAAAAGTCCAAACATCATCCCCAAACACAGATGTTGGCTATCTTCATGGTAGGGTTAACAGTCGTAACATCAACCATCTCACAAACATCCCCCTATGTACATATTTTATGACAGCAGGATTGAGAGAGTGTGTTGAGAGGGAGGGGGGGGGGGGGGGTGGAGGTTGGAGGGGTTATGAGGGGGGGGGGGGGGGGAGAGAGAGAGTGATGTGGGTTTGGGCACGCTGTGCACACACACGTTGCGAGAGAGTGTGTGTGTGTGTGTGTGTGTGTGTGTGTGTGTAAGTGTGTGCGTGTGTGTGTGTATTTGCGGAAAGTGGGTGTAAATGTTTGGGTATGGATTTGTATGGGTATAAATGTCTAATTTTGTACATGTACATGAACCACATTAGAAAAGGTGTCTCTAATTTTGTTTCAGAGGCCTGTTTTACCCACAGATTGATTTATCAATGTTGAATTGTTTGTGTTTGTGTTTTACGCGCCTGCAAAAGCATTTTCCTTGTGCATATGGGGATACCAAAAAAGTCTGAAGTCTGACACAGGCATCCTCAGAGTTCCAGTGGAGGAATTCAGAGTGAAAAGAAGCCACTGACAGTAGACACACCGACAGCACAAACCGCTTGTTTGGATGACACTGTCCATCCTCTATCTCACAACAGAATCAATGAATGTTGGCCATAAGGAAAAAAAAACTATGAAAGTGTACACAAAAGGATGAGTATCCTGTAAATAATAAAGCAGCTACACTGAGGAAGACAGAGAAAAAATAAGTGTGTGTGTGTGTGTGTGTGTGTGTGTGTGTGTGTGTGTGTGTGTGTGTGTGTGTGTGTGTGTGTGCTTGCATGTATGTGTGTGAAAGAGCGAGATAGGGAGAAAGGGGACAAAGAGAGAGAGAGAGAAAGATAAAGACAAACAGACAGACAGATGGGCACGGAAACAGACAGAGACACAGACAGGGAAAGAGAGAAAGTGTATGCCTATATAATTTTTTTTGCATGCATGTCTGCATGCTTTTGTAAACATGTACAAGAGGTGAACACATGCGCTTTATGAACACCCAAGAGGCTGGTGCATGTATGAACTTATGAACATACGTACGCATGAGTGAAAATGCATGCATGTGAGCCATTCCTGCGCTAAGGAGACTGGCTGTACTCACATGGCAGGCTCTCTGTCTGTCCAGTATCTCCTCTGCCGACAGTGTGTACTTGCCAAAGTTGCTGACAGAATAGGCCTGCAGAATGTGCTCTGTCAGTCTTTGGCACTCCTCCTCGCTCATGTCGCCGCTGCCACCCTCCACTGATGTGCAGGCACCAGGATCCCATGGCGACGCACACAGCGAGGAGCACGCGCTGGAATCTTTGGGCGAAACAGATATGACGCCATCATAGCGACCATGCTCCACGTCCACCATGGGATCCATCATGTGCTGGTCACAGGATGCTGACAGGAGCGACTCGAGTCGTGGCGGACACAACGAGGAGAGATGGGATCGCTTTCCAAGTTGCTGCTGCTGGTTGGTGACTGTGAAAGGAACGGACTGTTCTGCTGCATGCAAGGGAACTGAACGGGTTTCAACACTGTGTACTGTAAACTGGGTTCACCTTCCTGACTCAGCAATGTCACGGTCTTCGGAGGGACTGCTCGACAACCTGTAGCACCGAAATGAAAAGAAGAAGTGGATTCGGAATTGCACCAGTTTGCGTGTGACTGCGTAGAGAGAACTGCTGCCGTGGTCATGGCAGTGTGTGGTATGGAGACCGACATTGGTGCAGCACTAGACAGTGTCTGAGCAGAAGCGGAAGCAGAGGTCACAGGAAGGGTGGTGTCGTGATCACCTATCTTTCCCATGACTTGCTTGTACTCCAAGATGTCCTGTGTGCGTTTAGCATGGGTGTAGCGGCCTGTCTTCACAGCTGCACACACAAGCCGTAGACAATCATAACAATCATACCCATCACACAAGCCACAGATAGTCATAACCATCATCCCCATCACACGAGCCATAGTCATAACAATCATACACTATCACCACCATCATCATCAATGACAGTATCATAAACATTATCATCATTGTTATTTTCAGCATGTTCCTTTATAACATATTTGAACACCCACACACATCCTCACACACACACACACAAACACACACACACACACACACACACACACACACACACACACACACACACACACACACACACACACACACACATGTACGCACAGATACACACATTTTATTATATCAGAGCTCAAGAAAAGTAAATAACTTCAAAAACTACAAGACCACAAACAGCACAAGACTGTTTCTTCTTTTATGGCAGCCTCTGGAACATGGTAAGACTCTTTCAGGTTAGGCTGGATACGGAACGATTTGTTTTACATCTGTGAGTTCCATAGCCAGAGGTTTGTGACGTAAGCTTGAGCTTTGGGTTTCAAATCTGTGTGTGAGGGATAGACAACCTGCTCAACTCTTTCTTTGTGGCATTCTTGGCAAGTTGACCAACCACATCATTGCCTCAAATGCCCACATAGCTGGGAACCCAAGCAAAAATCATGTTGTATCCATTGATTTCAGAGAGGTGTACAGTTTGAATAATTTCAGAAGTTGAATGGTGCTTGAGGTTATGGCTGCCAAAGGCTTCCAGAGCAGAGAGTGAATGCGACAAAATGAGGAAATCTTTGTTTTGATTTAGAGACCCGTTTAAGAGCCAGGATCACCGCTGTCAACTCAACAGAGTCAGTGGGAATATATTTGGAAAATCTCCGAGAAGGAACTGTTGTACAAAACACAGCAGAGGCAACCCTCTCCTCAGATTTGGAACTGTCTGTGAAAACTCGTCTGAAGGAAGGAAACTTCAAACACAGTTTCAGCAAAAAAGGGCCTGTACACCAAGGAACTAGAGGTATCTTTATGGTACGAGGCTAAATCAAACCAGATCTCTGGAGTGGAGAAAGTCCATGGTGGGTCACAGGAAACTTGGAAAAATCACACACACCCTCAAGGTCTCTATCTGTGTTGTTCAAATGGGGAAGAATAATTCCTAAGGGTGGGAATGGAACTGAGGCGGTCATCAAATTTCTTTAGGAAATTGGGATCAAAAACACAGTCATATGCAGGGTTTGGGGGTTCAGAAGAGAGATTCAAACAGTAGTTCAAGGTAATTTTTAGCCAGTGGTTCGAGAGGGATGGTTCTCCTGACACAGAATACGGACAATAAACAGGAGTGGTGCGGAATGCACCCAGACAAAGTCTAAGCCCTCAATGGTGGATGGAATCTAGAGTTTTCAGGTAGGAAGATCTGGCAGAGCTACAGACTACACACCTATAGTTCGGTTTGGAGTGGATCAAAGCCCTGTAAAGATGGAAAAGAGTTTTCTTATCCGTGTGTGCCCCAACTCTCAGAATGTTCAGTGCTTTCTGACATGCAGTTTTTAAGTATTGGATGTGACTTCAGTTCTTGATATAAAACACACACACACACACACACACACACACACACACACACACACACACACACACCAAGAAATTTGGCTTCTTTCACAGCTGGAATGGTGGATTTGTCCAGACGAATTTCAGGATAGGTACAGAATTGACGAAAATTGTGAACATGGACAGACTGTATTTTGGAGCTCAAAAAGGTAAACCTGTTTTCCTCGGCCCATGGTCAGATCTTAACCACACAAAGTTGGAGTCCAGACTGTATGCTGGCGTAAGAGGCTCCAACTGCGTTGAGTGCCAAGTCATCTACAAACAGAGAGGATGCTGAAACCCAGTTTACTGAATTGACAATCTCATTAATTTCGATACTGAACAGAGCAGGAAAGAGAATGCTCCTTGGGGTACATCCACCCCCTGCCTATGGATGTCAGACAGCATGGTGCCAATATAGACTTGGAACTGATAATCAGCCAGAAAGTTTTCAGTGAAAACAGGCAAACGACCATGAAAACCAAGTTTATGAAGATCCATAAGAATTCCACATTTCCAAGTGGTGTCATAGGCTTTCTCCAAATCAAAAAAGGTAGCAACCACATGTTGTTTATCAATGAAGGCATTGCGGATGGTGGTTTCAAGACAGACTAAATAGGTCTGATTTGTTCGCATCTCAACTTCAACCAAGGTGTTTCTGGCAGTTGGAGTTTATTGGAAGACATCAGAATACAAGGTTTACAAGTTTTTGCAGACTTACTTTGAGATTCTGCTGGGTCTTAACACTGAAGAATGTCAGTTTCCTGGAGCTCCTTTGAAATATTTACAGTAAAAAGATTTTAACTGACTTTTATATAATTCAAGTGTTGTGGAACAGAGGCGTTTTCAGTTGTTATGGATTTTAACATAATTGGAAAATAGTCACTTCCATGCAGAATGTCAAGGACAGACCACTCATAGTCCAGGACCAGCAAGGGATCACAAACCGACAAACCAATACATGAAAGTGGACCATCAGAACAGTGCGTAAACATAGGACAGCCGTCATTCAGACTACACAGATCTAGCCGAGCAAAAAACATCCTCCAAAAAGAGACCCTCAGGATGATGCATCCACACTACCTCAAAGTGGATTATGGCCATTAAAGTCACCCAACAGAAACAAGGGTGAAAAAATTCTTCGATCACACTGACAAGGTCCTGATGATCAACTGAGACGGAAGGTGGAAGATACAACGAGCAAACTGTAATGGTTTTATGGAGAGTGACTCTTGCAGCTATTGCCTGAAGATGTTTAGTAAAAGCAAGAGGGCTAAACACCAAAGCTTTGTGGATAAGTACGGCAGTACTACTCATTAATCCCAACATGGAAGATTGTGCAGGTTTCAAAAGAATATTGAAGCCAGAAAGAGTGAAGGTCTTCTGGCTTTGAATTTTTAATTCCTGAAGAGTTACTACCTGAGGTTTATGAGTATGGCACAGAAGCTGAGTTGCTAAAAGTTAAGAGTTTAAACCACAGATATTCCAATGGACTAATGTACTATTCATGGTGCAGAGGACAAACAGGAGACAAAAGCAGTTCATCTCCGAGCCATCATCTGCATCTAATGGAGAGAATCTATTTTGAGGGGGGACAGGTTTGTATTGCTCTGCAGACCCACTGGCACCAGTGCCAGACTTGTCTACAGGCGGAGATCACTTAGGTCGAGGAGACGATGGAGGTTGCTTTTCATCTCCACCATCTCGACACAATGGGCTCCCTTGCCCGCAAAGGCACTGCTCTCCACATATCAAGGCGGGAGAGATGAATTTTTATTCTGCCCAGCAGCAGATGGTTTAGATAGCTGAGCAATCTGAAAAGTGTTGGCTTTTATGCTCCTGCCAGAGACATCCACTTTGGGTTGGGAGGTGGTGGATTTGCCTCCACTGGGGCCAGACACTTTATCTTGCACTGATTTTGAGCAATGGAAAGTGTCAGTTTGACAAGAACAGAACATGTAGAAACTTTCATCACAGCTGAAGGGTAAGAGCTGACTGAAGTGGACTGACTGTCAAGGACCTGTTTCCTCGCTTTGAAAAATGACATTTTGTTTTCAGAGTTTACTTTCTGAATGTTTGCTTCCTGTATCCAAACTGGGCAGTTGCGTGAGGAGGAGGGGTGGTTGCCATCACAGTTGCACAATGGGCCGGATCTTCACACGACCCATCATGGGTTGCTTTGCAGCAAACACCACACACCTCCTCCCCAGAACAGTGATCTCTCTTACATGTACAAATTCCTGGCACCTGAAACACTGCATCGAAGACGGAATGAAAAAGTTGAAGCGGATATTTTAAAATCCCACTTCAATGACTGGAGGTAACGAAGGTGTGTAAAACGTCAGAAAGAAGGTGTTGGTGGGCACTCTTTCTGTTCCTTTCCGGACTGTGACCCTATGCACATCTATGACACCTTGGGTCGCTAGTTCTGTTTTTATTTCAGTGTCAGTGACTCTCCTCTGAGATATGGCTTCCGATGATTCCCTTGGATGTGTTCAACTGTTTATGAGAGTTACCTTGATCTCCCTGTCCACTAAGTTTGTGGCACTCAGCAGATGTTCCAACTGTATCTTAGACTTACACTGGAGGAGGAAGGAAACATTCTGAAATCTCTTCACTGACTGAGGGTTTCCTGCAGTCCCCTGAAGACCCTTCTGAATAGCAAATGGTCTCAAGGCAGAAATAGGTTTGTTGCGTTTCATTTCCCTGAAAACCCTTCTGAACAGCAAATGGACCCAAGGCAGACATAGGTTTGTCGTGTTTCATTTCTCTGAAAACCCTGCTGAATAGCAAATGGACCCAAGGCAGAAATAGGTTTGTCATGTTCTGTTCCTTAACTACCAATGAGACTGAGCCTTTTCAGAGCTGTTGTCTACCACATTGGGAGGGGGGCAAAAAATTCCAATCCTGGGGGAGATGGGAGGGGGAGGGAGGAGAGTGAATTCAGCAATGTACAAAGTACGAATTACGTTACTTCTAAATATTGGCTTCCTTGAAGCAGACCAAACTAAGCAGTGTCAGGGGCACCAGCTGTTCCACTGAGTTTGCCCTCCCAGGACTGACAGAAAAGTTCGTTTCTGAGAGAGATGACAGCAGACAGAAACTGAAACAAACTTTAAAAAGAATTATTAACCAGTCCACCAACAACCTGGACAAACTAATTACAATCTATGCCCATCTTGCGCTGAAACTTTGAAGATAAGTGACTGCTCGTTCTTCATTTTAGTAGTCCTGAATGTTGTTCATCTTGCCAAAAGAAGACCTACGACGTTGAAACGCGTCATGTTTCATCTTGTAATTTGTCCCTGTAGTTTGGCAAACCCGCTAATAATTCTTTTCACAAATCTGACAAAAAAATGTTTTAAATATCAACGAAAAACATTCAAATGCAACACTTTAAAACAAAAGTTGCTTGAGGCTAACAGGTGCTGCAGAACAGCTAGCATCTACTCCGGACAGCAGACAACAGCTGACCACAAGAAAGGCAGAGTCAAGGAGAGTGACAGCAAAGAGTAAATTCCTGGCACAGAACTTCTTGACGGCTGAGAGACTGTTTGTCGTGACAGAGGCTTTGAGTTCCCCCTTGATGAGCCGGTTTAACATGTCTGTCAGAAAACCAGTCATGTCATTCAAAGCCAAGACAGTCACTCAGGCCACATCGGGATGTCTGCAAAGGAGGATATGAAAAATGTACAGACTAGACAGGCTCTCAGGGGACCGCAGACCTCAGAATCATAGTGTAGGACTGAAAGCACAGACCAGACAGGCTCTCAGGGGAGTGCAGACCTCAGAATCATAGTGAAGGACTGAAAGTGTTATTTCCCATGTACCTTTTTGTCCAAGAACATGGAAAATTTAAACTGTCTGTGTTTATGTCATCATGAACATTTCTGCTTTCCTTGAAAATATATACAACTTCATGTATATACTATCTGTTTGTAAATGGCACCTTCACAGTGCATATGTTCGGTAGAAAATTTGTAGTCATCTTGCTTAACAGGTCCTTGATTTGCCATTTAATTCCAATCTCCATCAAACTGCATGGGTTCATCTTACGGCCACATTTTCATCCTTCCCTAAAATTTAGTTTAAACAGGAACAGACAGAATTTTTCATGTGATCTTGCTGACATTCAACCAAAAGGACACAGGTGAAAAAAATAACTAACCTAAGGACTGAAATTAAATGTCTACCACATTGGGAGGGGGGCTGAAGTGAGGACAAAGCCAGGGTTTCTTACCCAGTCCAAGTCATGTCTTAAACATGAAAAACCTACCTAAAATCAACCAGTCCAGCTTCAGCTTTATGATTATACCTCAGCCAACCACACAAAGCCTTTTTCAGGGTTGTCACACAAGAAAAAATCACATCCTGATCAGATCAGATGAAAAAAAAAATCACATCCTGAAAAAAAAAAGCACACAACCCCCCCCCCCCCCCCCCCCCCCCCCCCCCCAAAAAAACAGGTAATGAGACAGTTGCTAAACTATTAACATCTCAGGGCATATAAAACTGGGCTGAGTTGACAGCATCTGGAATTCCCCCAAGTTTCTCATCCCAAATCTTAAAAAATCAGAAACAAAAAATTAATGAAAAACATTTAATTGCCACACAAAAAATACATTTCCAAAGCCATGTAGGTAGACACAATGCAGAATGGACAGTTTGCGTCCACTCTGGACAATGGGTACAACTATCACTACGTGGTCACCAGCTTACAACAAAAAAGGTTAGCATGACATCAACTGCAATCAATCAAAAAAAAAAAAGTAAAAATCTCCAGACCTAACCAAGAAAAATGGTCCACAAAAGCAGAAAAACAGTAGACAACAGTAAAACAAACAAGACTAACAGATTAAAAAGAAAAAAAAGGGAGAAAGAGCCACAGAAATTGAGAGCCAAATGGAAGTGGGAGCTATTGGCATTGAAAAAGCCTGCTTGTTTCAATCTAGTCAGGCAATGGTGTTGGCAGTCCAGGCAGCCATGGTGGCTGTATAACAGGACCACAAGCCAGTTCAGACCACAACTATGTACACATTAAAATGCCCAGCTGAAAAGCTAACCCTAAGTCAAGTGCCGGGACTTGAAGACCATCTAAAACAAAGTTCATCATTAACCATTGCTGTGGGACAACACATATAATTATGGCCACGTTTAAGGTTGAAAGAATGTACACAACACACCAAAGAGGGACATGACCACAATAGGACATGTTAACCTTCATCCTTCTGCCCTATCACGCTTGTTGTAATGATTTCATTCCCATGTAGCCTATTTTGGAAGTTTTGACCACTGAGACAGAATGTTTGAGGATAAAAGAAGTTGCAAAAATGGAATTCATTAGTAAAGCATTTCCATTTGACTGTAACGTTTCAAATTACTTTTCAGCTCAGATCAAGTGTCACTATAAATGGCAGTGATAGGTGACAGTCTGTTCCACAGAGACTGTGGACAATGCTGCGCTGATGAATTGATAACTACAGTTTGGCAAGCAGCGCAGTCTGCACAGAAGCCTCTGTGCTCTTTTGGAACTTCTTGGGAAGTAGAGTAAGATGAGCAAGAAGAGCGGAGTTGGTACCGACGTTATGAACAGATTCTGTATTTAGAGAATGATGATGAATGGCACAAGTAGTCAGTTTGAAATTTTCAAACAATACAAAACAGACACATGCAAAGCAAGTCATATCCAGTGCTAGATTTCCATACATATCCTGTAATGATTCAGATTCAATCTTGCGGGAGGAGGGGAGGTGAAATTTTTTTTTTTTCAAAAGGTAACCAAATTTTCAAAAGTTCATTTAAAACGTCTTTTTTGTCCTTTACAAAATAAGAGCTTGCAAAATATAAGACTTTGTTTGCAAAGTGAGATGACTGCAGACGGAAATCTACACAAATCTTAAATAAATGCTATCGAACCGCCCAAAGAAACGTGGACAAACAACTTTGACTTGTGACTCGTTTGTCCATGTTTCTCTGGGCGGTTCGGTAACATTTATTAAAATTTTTTTTTTATAAGACTTTGCTAGTTTAAGGCTAAAAGACAACACTGGAAACATACATGTCTAACTACAATGGTCACAGTGAAGACAGGGGCGCACACAATGTACCAAGCAGGGCCATGTCCACACAACAAAGCACCTTCACCTGTTGTTTCACCCATCTGTCTTTGCTCACTCACCACTGATTGTCTGATGACCTCACCCTACTTTCCATCACCATACAGGTTATTTGGGAAGCATGGAGTGTTAAGATATGACGTATCAACCAGTTCAAATCAAATCATGTTCCTTTAAGCCCTGCCCACCACAAAAGCCATATCAGGGCTGAGGACTGTAAAAAAAAAAAAAAAATAAACAAAACAAAGGGACAAATTTCAAATGCAAAGTTGAAACTTAATACCTGTTATTTGTTTACATCAAAAGACACAAAAGACAAAAAAGAAGACTGTCAATTCAAGTTAAAACCAAATCTTCTTAAAAACAGTAATTTCTTTTAAAAACTCCAAAATCAAATCCGGGGAACATCCTGGACCAAGGTCTTCATTAAGCATGCCGTGAAGAGTTTATGTCAACACCTGCCGCTCCCTTCATTCAATCAGAATGGGTCTCGTGCTCAGAACTTCATCACATGGGACCAGCTGGAGCTTCTTCACTCTTTCAAAGATACGAATGAGTTAAAAACATATGGCAGGCGTGCAGGTGGCATAAAACTATCGACCAGGTACCTTATTTTTTTAAAAGGCAGCTTTTGCATTGCTTTCAGAGTGGCCCTTATAAACATTTCTGTTCATCTTGTATGAAGTGTGTCTGCCAACAGTAAGCGACTGTTACAAACACGTCACTTAACTATGGACGACAGATGAGTTAGAGGTGATGCAAGATGGATGGATGGGTAGTTTGAAAAGTTTCAAATGATGAGGTACTTCAGGACGAGGAGACAAGGCAAACATACCATGCAGGGACATGCCAACAGCAAGGCACTTTAAATGACGACACCGAGAACATATTCTCTTTTTGCCTTTCAGTTCAGCAAGCACCACCGTACATTTTTCATCTCCGTTCACACACTCGTAGTCTCCTTCCCGCACCAATGTTCTCCTGAAAAAACCCTGGAAATAACAACAACAAAAAGTGAGAGGAAAAAAAAAATAAGAGGTAAGAACAAGAAATCAGTCAAACCAAAATGAGAACTTGATACACATAATCAAAACTGACCACAACTAAATTTGAAATGTTCTTGCCTCAGAACACACGCACACGCACACACACACACACACACACACAGTCATAGTAAGTAAAACTGGCTGGCCGAAATGACCTCAACTGCACTTTGTGTGTATCACTGTATCAGTGTATGTGCAAAGTGTGTCAAGCTTTCTGCAGCTACCACGACTACTGGTCAGGGTAAACTGTATTAGTACCAGTGAAAATGTGTGTAAACCTGGAGAAACCAGAAAACGGCTCTCAGACCCAATCTGAAGGTGAAGCATTGGCATGCAACTCGTCTATCCATCTTTCTGAACAGCTCATCAATGACCAGCTCCTGACAGCATCGCTGCAGAGGAAGATCCATGCACTGAAGATGATCAGATGCTTCAGAAGAGTACTCAGCCTCAAACACTGGCAGCGTGTCACAAACACCAGTGTGGGCAGAACAATCAGACAGAATGCGAACAACTAGAAAAACCTGTTCACCCACAAAGAGGAGATTAAAACTGAAGAGTATGGACATCTGTTATGAATCTTAAGTCCATCATGTGCCTATGTCCATCCTAAGATGTAATCAATGATGTCATGTACAAGACCCCCAAGAAAAGGGTAGGTGCCCACCTTGAACAGAGGAACAAGTATGGGCTTGAGGCCAGTTGACTGAGAAATCTCCCCCATCCTTAGCTGGTTCATTGTAGAACAAACCCTGAGAATCTCTTCAGGTGTATTCCAAATCATGTTCTGTGTCAGTCATGTAGGATAATGTCAGTCACCCACAAACATGGCAGAATTGGTTACAGCCTAGGATGGACATAGGCACATGATGACATAAGATTCATAACAGCATCAAGCAGGCCGTCCAAGACCTTCCTCCAGAGCTGTGGAGACAGGGCAGAGAGAAAGCAAGGTGGACAGACAGCGCTGCTGAAAGGTTGGGGAAGAACTTTCCCACAATCCAGGCACTTAGGCCATAACTGTCAGAGGCAGACAGGACTGACACAGTGTTTCGTCATGACAGTACCCTCACAGCTCTGGCAGGATCCACAACACAGTAACCAGTGAATGTGTGATAGTGTCACTCTGTGTGTGTGAGTATGTACGAGTACAAGTGTGTGTGTGTGTGTGTGTGTGTGTGTGTGTGTGTGTGTGTGTGTGTGTGCGCACGTGTGTGCATGTGTGTTTGCATGCGTGCATGTGTGTGTGTGTGTGTGTGTGTGTGTGTGTGTGTGTGTGTGTGTGTGTGTGTGTGTGTGTGTGTGTGTGTATGTGTGTGTGAGTGTGTGTGTGTGTGTGTGTGTGTGTGTGTGTGGGGGGGGGCTACGTGTGTGTGTGTTATGTATTTGTGTGTGTGTGTTAGAGAGAAACATAGAGAGAGAGTGAGAAACGGACAGACAGACTCACAAATAGAGACAGATAGCGACAGAGTGAGAAAGAGAGAAAGACAGACAGACAAAAACTGAGAATGACAGAGACAGAGAGAGTATGTGAGATGCCTTTTCATGTGTTTATATAGTTCCTTGTTTTGACAGAGGTGTCTAATGCTATCAATCGTTCTTCACGGAATCCTATTTGTGAAAATGTCAACAAGTGAATTGAAAGAATTTCCAAAACTCACACTAAGCAGTTCTAAATCAGAACAGTAACTTTCTGTCTAAAGTTTCATACACACACACACACACACACACACACACATACACACACGCGCACACACACATGCACACTCATATATATTTATTTTTTAAACTTTTAAGTTCACTTTTATAAATTAGATGTCAGATACAACCTTTTTCACTTTTCTTCACAAACGTCACCACTTTTGTTTACAGTCAAAATCATAGCTATCATAAAACACAAATGGAACAGAAAGTGAAAGACATAACAGAAAATGCAACATCAGGCATAACTGCGATATGGAAAAATGGAGCTGAACTAAATTCAATACTGTTAATCTTCTCTCTTTCTTTCCAGTTTTATGTCTCTTATCTAACATCTGTCAGAGGCGGAAACAATCACTTCAGCCATAAACACTGCAGTATCTCCTTGGGTCCGGTGGGTTGCACAACAACAAGTGATTAGTCAATGTGTTTCAGTATAACTGTGTGTATGGCTGTATGTGTATGAGTACTATGAGTGCAAGTGTGTGTCTGCTTTTGCCTGTGTGTGTGTGTGTGTGTGTGTGTGTGTGTGTGTGTGTGTGTGTGTGTGTGGTGGGGGGGGGGGGGGGGGGGGGGGGGGGGGGGGGGGGGGGGGGGGAGAGAGAGGGAAGAAACACAAAAGCTGAATTTCAGTAAATAGACAACTGATAGGTAATCATAAATAACAACAGAACAGTTTACAGTATGCATGTAGCTTGATGAATTTATAACCTCACATGAATAAATGGACAACTTAACTGATGTATATATGTTAAACAAGCATCAGAAGTATCTACATAGCACAGTTGGTAGAATGACGGACTCATGATCCTGGGGTCGCAGGTTCGAATCTCCGCTGGGCCGTTTCGGTTCAGGGGGATTTTTCCCTCAGAGAGTTAACACTGGTTCTGACTCCATTTCCCATACAGTCCTTCGAATAAGACTATAAACCATGGTTCTGTGTGTGAATGCAAGCATAAAATCTTGCGCACACCTAAAATCCCATCACCAACTTTCGGAAGAGAAGGCCAGTTTCGCCGTTGGTATGGATGACACGTTACACAGAGCATGCACCCTGCGTGAGAAATTAAAAGAATAGAGGAAGTGAGGGAACTGAGTGAACGATATTGGACGACACTGACTGGATGACATGGGAAATGACAGAATGAAGCGTCAGCTGGCAGCTCTTCAGTCGGCACTACCCACATAGGCAGCCCATTAACAAGAGTAGATTGTAAAGCGCTTAGGGTCTCTAGCCAAGAATAGGCACTATATAAGTATTCATTATCCTTATATTATTATTATTACACACAGATACTACACAGTATAAAACTATTCTTGTCTCTGTATTCCTCAAACAAACAAAAAACAAAACAAAAAAACAACTAAACAAACAAGCAAATGACCAAACCAACCAATGATCCGACCTTGCAAGCTTCACAGGTGTTGGCGCCATAGTGGAAACCAGCCGCAGGTTCCTGGCACACCTTGCAGGGAGGCAGCAGCGAGGTGTTGGTGGGAGCCGTGCGCTTCTTCACCAACTTGAGAGGCCGCTCCTCACCCGTTTTCCTCATCCTCCACTCTCTTCCTGGACTGCCTCACCATGGCTACAGGTGAACATCACACAGCACAACAGAGCAGCTGAGTACCTGCTACGACACGATTCAGTGCGGCCACATCATCAGTCTCTCTCTCTCTCCACAAGACTCTGGTGTGGTGGTGTCTCTACTGTATGTGGATGTGAATTTTATCAGCAGGACATGAGGTGTGGATACCTCTAAGAATCCAAGCATACAAGAACAAACTGCTTGTCAGACAGGTTTTTTAAATCTTGTAGAAGGAATTACAATAATGGTGGCACTGCCTGTTTACAGACCTGACAGGTTTTCCACATCTTGTTCAAGGAACTACAGAACACTGCAGCCACACTACCTTCTACAGAAGGCATTGCACTGCATTATGCCAGGATAGTCAGACAGCTGTTTCACATTTTGCACAATGAACTACAAAAGACAGTGGCGCTGAGCATTTACCAAACTTGCACACTGAAGACAGCAACATATAGGTAGCAGCCTACACAGAGGTGTGAGATTCAGGGGCGAGGGAAAGAGGGAGGACTGTGACAGGTAACAATGGGAAGGACTAAGGATGGGGCGGGGGGTGGAGGAGGGGGTGGGGGGGAGGGCGATGAGGGTGTCAGCAATGGTGATGGTGACAGAAGCGCAGGGACCACAACTCAGGGAAGAAACAAAAGCAAAACAAAGGGAAATGCATCATAACAGAAGGAACTGGGTCACCCACCACCTGCTCTATCCTATCCAGTCAGAACATTGTGATCATTAGGGGTGGCAGGTGTGGTCCTCAAGGGAAGGATTCAGAATGTTTCTCTTTTTAGAGTTACAGAGTAGTTTTCATGTTAAAATGTCACCTCCAACCTCTCTCTTTCTACATTTCGCCTCCAACTTCTCTCTCACTAGTGATGAAAGGAGCAACTTTCCAGTCCTAGTCATCGAAAGAAATTTTTCAAATTTTCTCAGGACTGTTCAGTACACTGAACAGCGGCTCTGAAATAACTCTTCTTAGGCTTGTGCACTTTAAAGTGCTTGTAGCTCCGAGTAACAGACAGACTTAGAGATGAGTTCAAACATGAAATAATGTATGAACGACAAAGAAGTGACACAAGTTAAATGCAATTCCACACACCAACTTTACTCGTGTGTCCATCATAAAGAGAGGGGATTTCTGATAACGTGAGCTGATGTCCAGGGAGTTTTCCAGTGCTTAGATCTTTTAGCTGGCGAGGTGTGTGGATCTCTCTCTGGTTGCTGGGGACTGGTTCACCCTTCTCTCACTAGGCAGGCTGATCCGTTTGGTCTGCACGGCTACATGGTAACATGGAATCTTGATCTTGTGCTGGGCCAGTTGCATGAAGCCTAGGAAGACTAGGAAGCCAGGATCGTGTCACAAGACAGAACCTGGTCTGTAGTTCAGTGGCTGAGAGTTCGACTTGTCATGTTTTCACACTTGCCCTCTGACTTTCAGCAAATGTGTGAGATCTCAGCTGGCAAAGGATTACTCTGGCGTGAATATACCTGCCATAATTTTCAGTCTTCACTTTAATTCTTCACTGAAGTTTTGAGTGGATTTTAATGAATGTCATGAGGCAGTCATGAAATGCTAAACAACTGAATGCAAACAATCCTGCCAATTTCAGTTACAAACTCACCTGAAGTAACTTGGAATACACTTAGCCCAAGTGGACATGTGGATTAGAGTAATCTACTACAAAGCTTTAAAACACCCCACTATATTCATAAATCACCTTAAAATAACAGTGATCACCCAGTATTAGTGTACTGTTTTTCTGTCAGAAGATAGCATTCAATGACCATCTAAACAGATAGTATGGAATACTGGCAAAAAGTCATTATTGTTAACAGTTCTTACCAAGTTGTGGCAAAGTTAAAAGCAATGCATGGTCTGAAGACAGAAACTTAGTTTCCACTTACAGTTATTCTAGGTTGATCAGTAAAAACCTGACACAGGATCTCAGAGTGGAAGAGATGAATGTTCCCCTATCTGGTATCCAACAGTGTTCTGTGTTCGTTCACTCTGCCCATCAGTCTTACAGCCTTTGGTGGAGCAGTGAAGTGAGGGGGCTTGCTCCTCCCTTTTTGTGTCCTAAGCTACGCATGCGATCTCTGATGACTGTCTGATTGACAGGCTGTCAGAGAAACGTGGCAGCCAACAGTATCGTTATAGAAATGAAGGCGAGGGGGATGTTGGTCAATCTGAAAATGGGGGGGGGGATCTGGAACAGGACAGTCATCCCCCACCACTTGCAGGGTAAGGTCATAGAACTGAGATTAAAGAGGATAATCACCAAGATGTTAGAGGTATTTTTTAGCTTTTATGCTAATGAACGAAGCTAAGACGCCCAAACATGTGCAGGTATGGACATCGGCTGGTCTATTCATCGCATAATGCACGAGTGTATCATGCAATGGCCATCCTGTGACAAGGGGGAGGGTGGAAGGGACAGGAGTGGAGAAATTTGGCAGTTTCTCTGAAGTAGAGGGGGAGGAGGATGAGGGAGTCCTTTTCCCATCCACCATCAGTCGCCACACGATCAGATAAGGAAAGGGAAGACAGGTGCGAGATTTGACCCCTCGTCCTAATGTTACATCAAAATTGTCTGTCACATTGTCCTCAGCGCCACACCCCTATCCAGTTTCAGTTGACATCAAACACCAGCCAGACTGTCCGAGGGAAGAGTGTGACAGGAGAAGGGGCTTGAGGGGCTGAAGGTACATACAGAAAAATGATGTAAACTGATAATCCTAATGACAGTTTGTGAGACAGAGACAGAGAGAAGAGTGGGGAGGAAGCCTAGAAGGGAAATAAAAGAAGGGATAGTAGACAATGGTGCGGCTGACAATTGTCTTGTCACAAACGTAAGCCTTTAATTCCTTTTTCTTTCTTTTTTTTTCCCCCGACTAAACCTGGACAAATTTAGGACAGGTAGGTGTGTCCCATAACCAAAGTCAGGGGTCCGCTGAAGTGGGGAGGAGGGGAGTTGGAGGCAGGGGAAGGAATTAGAGAAAGAGAGGATGGGGGCTGACAGACATGCCTCCTCCCCAACACCCCTTCTCGCCCATCAAAATCCAGGGGGTCTGCTGCCCCCTGCCCAACCTTGTTTGTTAGCGGCTGATGTGATGCTGCCCTACTGGCAGCGCAACATGTTCTGCAGGATTGCCATCTCTTCCATCACCTGCGTCCACCTGGCCTGCAGAAATCACAGACACAGTGCTCTCAGCCAGATCTTCAGCTCAGCACACAGTCTCCACCACACTGCCAACTTCATCAGGAGTCTTTAATGTGCGTGGTTACATCATTGGAAGAAGAAGCATCCCAGGGGACAAGACAAGCCATGACCTCTACTCAGCTCAATAAATCAACCGCTTTCTACCACTGTTATTAGCAGCCCTCAGACATACCAAGGCAGCTCACTAAAATTTAGACTATCTCCGCAAAACTCAGACATTCCAAGGCAAGCTCACTGAAATTTAAACTATCTCCACAAAACTCAGACATTCCACTTTAAGGCTAGCACACTAAAATTTTGACTATCTCACCGCATCTCCCTATCCAAGTTAATTCTACAGGGAACAGCAGAAGGTGGATGTCACAGAGCAGAGAAAAAAAAGTGCTGCATTGACAACTTGAAAAAGAGTGAACTGGACCTCAACCCCTCTGCTCTGCTGCACATGACCAAGGACAACCAACTGTGAAAGTCTCTGACATGCACATCTCTACTACTGCTCTGATCATACAAGTTATGAGATGAGCAAATGAAGGTCTGAAATAGTCAAAGTAAGTGCCAATGAAACTTCAGCTACTGCACTCTGATCAGGCAAGTCTTGGGATGAGCATACCAAGGACTCTTTGAAAGGAAATAAAAAAAACAACGCCAGTAACAACAACAAAACCTTCAAGTAAACAGTAAAAACATAAACACTGACTTCATGGAAAGTATAATTTTGCTTGCAGTTAATATCTTGACACAGGCGCATTGCTCAATGCCAAAGCTGATTATGATACTTTTTCACCCACCATATATAGTAGCAGAAAGAAACTCGTGGAGAACGTGGCAGCAGAGAGTCCTCAGAAGAGAAGCCCCTTCAATCTTAGGATGAGCCATGACTGGGATTCGAACCCATGCCCTTCTGGACATGCTCATTTCCACTTAATGACTCGTGCACTAACCACTGAGCCACAGGGACACCTGATATTTTGTAGGAAAGTTAAGCCTTATGAAGTTCACTTTTGTTCCTCCTTGACCAGATCCAACATGAACACCTCTCTGCTGCTTCTGCCATTGCTTTCAGGGCTTTGGTTTTTTTTCCCTCCCTGCAACTGAGAGCTGTTTCATGAGGCTGTATGCAGACGTTCCCACAAACCCCCTACCTCCAATTTCTGCAGTGAGGACTTTGACCTGATAGCCTTCTCTCCTCAGGCTGTTTGCCAGATCAGCATACTTTTCAGTCTTGTAGATCTGAGCTGCCTCCATTCTGTTCTCATATGGCACCGTGAGCTCGATCATGATCAGCTGCTCCATTGACTGAGAGTGTAATACTATGTCTGGTCTCATGCCACTCTTGCTGATAATCTCTGGCTGACTATTCCATTCTGGGAGGTCTGCTGTGCACTCCCAGTCATCTGCCCCGTCCAGCAGACTCTGCCTGCATGTTCCGAGTGGCACTGTTGTTCTTGGCCATGATTCGTTGCCTCCTGCCGTGAAGAATGTTGCGGGTGCTTTTGGAGTCCTGATTTTCCCTTTTGTGGTGTTTGTACTAGCCCAGACTACTTGTGCAATCTCTTTGAGCACTTGGTTGTGCCTCCATGTGTTCCTTCCTTGAGCCAGGGCTACTTTACATGAGCTTAGGACATGCTCCACTGTTTGTTTTTCATGGCAAAGGGGGCATGAAGGATCGTCTGTTTTTCCCCACTTGACCAGGTTTGCATTTGAAGGCAGAAGGTCATATGCAGATCTGAGAATGAAGCTGATCCTGAGAGGGGCCATGTGCCAAATGTCATTCCAAGTGAGACTTCTTTGGGAGTGCATTCTCCCACGTTGTCCATTGCCCTTGCTGGCTCTGCTGGACTGCTTTTTTTTTGGAGTCTTTGTTGGTCTTCTTCTTTTCTCATCATCTCCTGAATCATCATGTCTCTTTTGGCTTTTCCTTTGGCCTTAGACCACCATTCAGTTTTGGTCACCCCCAGTCCTTGTCTGTTGGTCTGTGTGTGTCCTGTTATTCTCTCTCTTGAGACTTTCTTTTGCAGAATCCATCGCCTCTTGAACTTTCCATTTTCTGCTGCCTGTCTTCAGCTGGGGCTTGATTGCTTCAACCACCTTGTCTCCTGAATCCTCCAGCATGCTTTGAAGTCTGATCTTCCCTGCTTTATATTCCTCCAGGATGGATTTCAGTGGTAGTTTCAGCTTTGCTTGGCGACAGTATAGCGCTATGTCAGTCAGACAGGGTGGGACACCAAGCCATTTCCTTGTGAACTTGTTGATTTTGGATTCCATTGCCTCCACTATGCTGGTGCAGATGTAATATATCATCAGAGGCCATAGGAGTTTTGGTATCAGCATGAACTGCAGACACCAGACTTTGTATCTGCCAGGGAGCCCACACTGGTCAATGGTCTCCAAGCCTTCTTCTGACATCTGTTTTTTTTTTTTTGCTCTTCGTGTGTCTTTTAGCGTATCATCATACCATCTTCCAAGGCTCTTGACTGGCTCTTCTGTTACTGTTGGAATGGTCTGGTTGGCAACACTGAAGACCACAGATTCGGCCACTTTTCCTTTCCTCAGTGAGAGACTCCGTGATTTCTTTGGCTTGAACTTCATTCTGGATGAGGCAACTATGTCGTCCAGCCTCTCCAGCACGTGTGACGTGTCTCGTCTTCTCTGGATGAAATCACTGGAGTGTCATCCATGAAGGCCTTGAAAGGGGGCATCTTGTATCCATCGCCAAGGTCTGTTTGTCTTGCGTTGCTTGTTGCTGCTTTCAAGATGACTTCCACTGCCAACACGTACAGTATTGGGGAAATGGCACAGCCCATTGCAATGCCCACTTCCAAGTTGATCCAATCTGTTGTGTACTCCTTGGTAGAGAACCGCATTGAGAAGCCATTGAAGTACTTCTTAAGCATGTCGCGGATGTTCTTTGGCACATGGTACATCTTAAGAGCCAACTGTATCATCTCATGGGGTACAGATCCATATGCGTTTGCCAGGTCGAGCCACACTACGTCCAGGTCTCTCTTTTCTGCCACGCTCTCCACGAGTTTCTCTTTCTACTGATGCATGGGTAAACCATTGACTTCCGGGAATAGGCCGAGGAAAAGACCGGAGGACACTGGGAAAGACCAGAACCAAGGGCTCTGTGGGCTGGCTCCCCACTTTGCCTTCAACATGTGGCTACTAAAAACAAAAGGAAAAGATGCTCCCAGGATTCACCGAAAGGGGGAGAGAATGATGAATCCATCGGTGCTCAACCAATCACTATATATACTGGAGACACATGACATGGAAGTTCTCCAAAAGAAGTTTCAAGCTTGCCCTTATGGTACAATATTATACCTTATCTTGCATGTGAACAAGGACACACAACAGCAGAAACATACTGCAATACAAATTCATGTTCATTCAAGAAAAGCAAAGTGTTTCCACCCTGTCGCCACACACATCCAGCAAATGCAGAGGTATCCTCTAATAACCATGATATGAAAAATTATCTGCAGAGGAGAAAAGTAAACAGTACTTTTCTGGGGCCTCGATCTTGATTTGTACTTACTCTTCTCCCCCCCCCCCCCCCCCTCCCCCCCTCTCTGACTTCTAATGTTCCCCTGTCATGTTGGACTTGGAGCATTCTTATTTCTGATTTTCTCTGGAAGCAAACAGGTCTTAATATCTGATGGAAAGTGTTCATACACCTGGGGAATACATTAAGATTTTTCTTTTTCCAGAATGTACTATTGGGAAGAATATCTGCTTCCAGACAAAAACATTCTGACTGCCAGTTAACTGATGCAAGTACCCCCCCCCCCCCACCCCCCCCACCCATAAAAAGAGATTTAACCCAGTGCAAATAAAGGGCTCACAACTTTACATCCTCATTTGTTTTTAAGGGTATACCACTACCTCTGTTGTCACTGACATTTGTTGACCAGTAATACCTGAGTTCCGGGGCTCTATATTCAAAACATTAGAATTTGATATCTTCATTTTGAAAAAGAGCTCCTTTATCATCATAGATTATGGCTGAGAAGTTGAAATACACCAAACACTATTCCTTCGGCAGTTGCACTATTATTCATTGAACATTTAGGGAGTTTTCTGATTAAGTTCACAATGATTTTTTAAACAGAAAACATGCTGGGGAAAAAAAATATGAAGGCAAGTGTCTAATGCGCTAGGCCTCAACTCCATTTTTGCCTCATTGTCTTGGGACATCGCCTAACACTAGCAAATCATCTGGGTCTACGTCTGTCCCAGTGACACAATCACTGAATCAGGATATCGGTAATTTGCCAAACACCCATTGTGATTGCTACATTCATCCTGTACAAATGCATGCGGTTGGCTTCAATTAAAAAAAAAAAAAAAAAAAAGTTAGTTTAGCAAGACATCGTGTTAATCCCCCTTTTTTTTCTGTCTGCCGGTAACTTGTCTTGATCTCGACCCACTTTGACCAGTCAAGAGCAGCAGTTTACACGATGTCATATGATCTAGTAGCAACAGTAACTGCGTAACTGAAGTCAGATCTTCGCTCGGATTCTGTCGTTATCTTGGAAAGAGATGACAGAGATCATACTCACCCAAGCTCTGATTCGTAACCCCTCGGCAGACGTCCACTGGTGTATCTTGTTTCGAGGCCACCACTGCCGAGAGTGTCTGTGTGGTCCGAGCATGTGTGTGTGTGTGTGTCCACTTTCCACGACCACTGGTCTACTTTTTCACCCTGATGCAGTTCGCCATCTCACAACTGAAACCAGTATCAGTTTATCCAAAGCTAGAATACCAGTTTAGCCCACGTTTGCCAATCTAGAACTACTCTTTTAAGGCCTATCTTACTTTGAACAAAATGCAATTCCCGTGTCTGCGGTAGGAAATTCGCCGGGCGCGGTATGATTAATTTAAGATCTACAGGACAAAAAGGATGAATAGAGATCCTGATGAATGAGCAGCAGTGCACTGCGACAGCAGATATGACGTCGGAAAATCAGGCCAGGCTTCTGGGTGCCAAGGATATCCATGCTGTTTATTCAGACGATGATTTGTACAGGCTCGCGATGCCAAGCGCCAGAAACTCAACTTGCCACCCACAAAGGCAAGAAGAGGAATGGGAGAAAATACATGAACAAATCGTCCGTAGACTGGACCCGCTGATAGGAAAGAGCACATGAGAGCACAGAACCTATACGAAGCCTTTGGTGTGAAACAACCACGGTTGAAGACAGTTCCGGTCCAGACGCCAGCTGGAGGTAGTTAACATTCCGAGGTAGAAGTCAGAAGAATCTCGGAGGCTGCTTCAGTCAGAAGCTAAAAAAATGTACTAGAGAAGCTCAGAAAAGACCTTGAAGCACAAAACAGTGCCCTCAGCAAAGCACAATCAGCAAGAAGGAGAAGCCAAGAGAAGAAAACCCAGCCCAGAATTGTTTCTTCAGAGACCCCTTCCAGTTCGCCTGGAAACTATTCGAGCAGCCAAAATCACCCTCACAATGGACAAAGAAATTCTTGAGCAGTTCAAGACATCCTCGAAAACAGCGTTCTGTGATCTAGTCTTCTTTTTAAGGGCATTTTATGTGAGCATGTTTGTTGTTAGGTCGTTTTTTTTTTTTTTTTTTCAGACTAAACATGATTTTGCCAGCCAACAACATCCTGCATGAAGCACAGCACAGATTGAGAAGAGTCCAGCCCTGTGATAATCAACTGCTGGACTTGTAGACTAGCTCTAAGGCAATATGGAGAAAGGCATATAAGTCGATGTCCTCAAGATGGATTTCTTCAAGGCGTTTCACTGGCTGAGCCACTCCCTTCTAATCCACAAGTTTTGGCACTTCGGCATTTCTGGTCCAGTCAACATATGGATTCAGAATTTCTTATAAACCAAGAGCAAAATTTATCATGGATGATGTAGACATCTGAGGCCATCTCCATGGAATCTGAAGTCACACAGAGATCAGTCCTAAGCCCTGCTCTCTTTCTCTTCTATGTGAACGACCTGCTCAAACAGCCTATCCTCAACTACTGAGTACACATTTTGTAACAGAACTGTTAACTCACCCAGGCATCATGAAGACCAACAGCAAAATCTCAGTCACATAGCCGGTTAGGAAAAGAGATTGAAAAGTGTCAGACTATCCACATCACGAGGAAAAGACCCCCTGGTTGCTTTTAGTAACAACATTATGGCCAAAGCCTGAAAGCTGTGAGAGAGATAACCAAATTGGGAGTCATCTATCTGAAGATCTCAGCTTGGATACCATATCACCAGCATTTCTTAAGACTCACCAGCCACCGTGATGATGTGGTTAGCATTGCAGACTCCTGGTTGGGAGGTTGTGGGTTCGATTCCCATCAGAGCCATCTATTTGTGGGATTCTTCTGCCCCAACTGACCCGTATAGGGTTGAGTTTGCTACATGCTCTGTTGGGAAGACTGGGACCACACAGTCAAGTTTTATCCACTTAATGGATGCATCTCTGACAGTGTTGTTTCAAATTTCCTGACCAACAATGCAGATATCTGTACTTCTTGGGCCTGGTTGATACCGGGATGTTTCATGAACGTAAGCATAGACTACAGCCCTGTCATGCAGTCTTGGACCTCAACGTAAATCTGTAGCATTATCTCTCATCCTCATTGATCAGCATAAAAAAATGTCTCCATTTTTTTTTTGGCCTTTCATGCCATGCTGTCACTGTGTCCTCAGTTTGGATTGCTTCTCCATGTCTATGGCGCCTGGGTTTGATTCTGTCGGGGTCGCTGGTATCGGCAAATTCAATGGAACTATCGTTGGATAGACATTTTGGTGCCCTCCAGAAGAACAGCTCACCCATGCTGGCTCTGCAACTAAGCAGTTATTGTCGTCAGTTAGTTGCTTTGTAGGTGGTGTCCTGTGTAAGTTGGATCAGAACAGGCACCACTAAACGCCACCAAAGTGGCTTGGCAGCAATGCAGTATCTCCTCTGGTGGGTTGCTTCCTGATGACTTGACACTGACTGCTCCGTGAGGATTGCCAGTGCCGGGGCTATGACGGGCTGGGCCAGACTGACTGTGGTTGGGAATTTGGAATGTGCAGCGTGGATGCAATGCCACTGGGGTGGTACGGAAGACAGGAAAGGGGAAAAAAAGCCAGTAAGACTCTGTGCTCTCTTCAGTGAAAATCTCAGATGAACTCTATCAAGGTAAAAATGAAGTGAACAAAGCCCTTGTACGACCCACCCTTAGGAATGCTGCACATGTCTGAAATCCACACATTGCCTAGAGGACATTAACAAGTAGAGGACTCGTGCAGTGACATTGTGCTCCCCACTGGGTGGTCAGTCTAACCCCGCCAGACATCCAGAGGAGGACATGTACACGCAGCTACACTTGGCCCAGCTCAAAGACATAGAGAGGCACAGCGAGGTTGGCAACCTTCTTCACATTTCATCACAGAGAGGTTGCCCTCAACACACAGGCCTACTCCCCAAACAGGAACAATGCAACAATCCCACCGGTCGGCCTGCCTCCTTCGTCCCCACAAGACCAACAAGTACAGAGAGAACAATTCAACAATCCCGCTGGTCGACCTGCCTCCTTTGTCCCCACAAGACCAACAAGGTACAGAGAGAACTCTGTTTTTTTTTTTTTTCCTTTCGTTGTTTTGTTGTTGTTTTTTCTCCCCACCCCACCCCAGCCATCTCCTCTCCAGAATCATGAGTGAGTGAAACTGTCTCCCATCTCGTCATCCTTGAGGAAGGTTTCAATTCCTAGATTCAGTATACGCCGGCTTGTGCACTCCTCCCCCTCCCTCTTCTTCGCTCTTCCCTCTCTCCCCATACACCTATATGATTAACCACCCAACGGTTCACCAACTGCTCTCACTGACGTTTTTCTCCTCTTTCAACACCACTTTATGCTGAGTCCTCTGGGTAGTCCACTCACTTCATGGCTGTACCATAGCCTGGCGAATCTCCAACTCAACGCTCCTACCCATAACCCTCCACCCCAACTCCTGGTCGGACCTTCCCAGAACCACCAAAACGGTGGCGATAGAGACTGCTGTTCCACGAAAGACGAAGAGAAGAACGATAGTCGAAGGGTGATCCATACTTATAGGCTCCCGAATCAGTGTCCAACTCGATCCAAGCCTTTTCGTCACTGTGGCTGTTGTTGATTATTGCAGCGTTGTATACACCGCACAGATCGTGGGATACTGTGCTTCTAATCCAAAGACTTCTACATACCTCAGAGTGGCCCAGGGCATTTGCCCACGGAGCTGACGGTCATGAATGCGACTGAAACATTCTTGGGGTTGGATTCTTTACAGCTGTCTACCCGGCAGTAAATGGTTAGTCTTCTTGACGATCGCTTGATAAAGATGACTGGTGTTGTCAGCTTCCTAGTTGATGAAGAGGAAGGTCATCAGAAGTAGCTCCGGAGGGCTTATCAGCTTGTGGATGTGTTGGCGTTCCTTGTAGCGGGCAGTTGTCAGCAGACGTGGTGAGCTGGACGAAAGCTTTTGGTGGTGCCTCTTGAGGACGGTCCTCACCACAGACGACTGGGACACAGCAGCTCTCGCTGTCACAAGGACTCCTGCAAAGTCATCACTCCTGAAAACAGGGCTGTCGATGGGCCACAGGCCACAAACTCGGAATCCTTGGACTGCTTTCTCTGGTGCGGCCGATTTCGAAAAGTCTAGGCCGAGAGAGACGCATTTTCATAAATTAAAATCCGTTTACCTGGATTTGCAAGCATCCAGCGGTCAGCTACAGCGATGTATACACTCTTGAGTGACTTGATCTAAAGGCTGGAGCATGTGAGTGCTGTGGACAGGAAGGGTGATGAGGCGAATGCCATGATCTCGACAAAGCTCCGCAGTTTGTAGAGTTTCATGGCTGTGGTGGCCATCAAGCAGAATGAGGTGAGGTGCATCTTTGCTTGCGTTGGTGAAGCGGACAAAGTGCTTCAGCCACCGAAGAAGCAGATCAGAGTCGGTCCATCCTCTGGTAATTGTGAAGCCACAAGCGTGGGGTGCCGTTCCCTTCATGAAACTCTCTTTCATCCTTTTGCGAGGGAAGATGTAGGCCAGTGTGTGCCCCCCCCCCCCCCCCCCCCCCCCCCCCCCCATTGCAAAGTTCTCCCTGTGCAAAGCGGATCATCTTGCCGACTTGGCGAGATCTTTTCGATGCCAGAATCTTCCCACGGTGGTCAAACCTGCTACGTCCATGTTCCAAACTCTTCAGGGAGAGAAATTTTCCTTCCTTTGCAGCTCAGTGTCAATCTGAAAGAAGTGGTCCACCTGTGGACAGTAGAAACCCAGAGCAGCACGACACAGGCTCATTCTTTGTGGCTGTCTCACGCTGAGGTCTGGGTGGCGCTTCATGAAACCTGTTAGTCATGTCCTTCCTGCAGGCCCGGTTTCTCTATTGAAGTGATGCTGCACGTCCATCCCAGCACCATTAAAAGCAAGACAACAGACATCAGTTGTTCTAAGTCCATAGAGTCTACTTTCCGTAGAACAGATGTAAACGATTTCTTTTTCCGCACGCAGAGGAAATGTCGACCTGTAGCGACCAAGATTCAAAGATCATGGTTGGGAGACCTGTTTAGCAAGATGGCTGCTTAGCGTCCCTCAAGGAACAGAAAAGTCTTTGGCTGCTCCAGCGAGGGTCGTACTGTCTTTTAACACAGCTTGAATTGAATTGCAGCTTGCAGCCTCTCTCCCCCGTATTCTCCCCCAATTCGTTTTTCTGACATTATTACAAACCATTGCTGTGAAGGAAAAAGATGAACATAGTATTAGTTGTGAAGATTTCATTTACTGTAAAGCATTTAAGTGTTTACCAAAATGCAAATCTCTCTGCCCTCTCTCTGTGTCTGTCTGTCTGTCTGTCTCTCTCTCCATGAATGGAAGAGTACTGTATATTCTGATCCAGTCATTGTGGTTGTTATATCGTATTCATGTATCGCTTCATAAGGACCCTAGGCCTATAATTAAGTGAACAGAATATTTGACTCTCTCTCTCTCTCTCTCTCTCTCTCTCTGAAATGGCAATCTCATCTCAATAATGTATACAAAACACTCTCAAAAAACTCTTTCTCTTTCTGTCATCTCAACTAAAGCGCTACGTCAAGAGTACTGTGCTTAAACTTTTCTTCAACGCACACATAATGTCACGGTATCAATTACGCTTCAACAGTGTGGGACGGGAGTAGTGATGTCCACAAAAAAAGGGCTGAATTCTCTCCATAGATGTGCGGCAAAGCTACTCCATCCAGCCGTACCTCTAACAACAGATGAAAAACTAAAAGCACTGAACATACTTCCATTGAGTAAGGAACTGGAATTCGACAGGGCATCATTTATGTTTACAATCTAGACAGATACTGTGTCATGTTATATCAATGCCCTTTTCACAAGATTGAACAGCTCCTCTGGCTCGAAGAAATTCCTTCTGCCCTACCCACGCATTGATTAATACACAACAAGCCTAGCTTATTCTGGACCATACATTTGGAACTCACTTCCACCGAGTCTACAAAATACGAATACGTTGGAACTTTTCAAGAAATATGTAAATAAGCATCTTATGTCTCAATGATTTGATTATTCGATTAAGATCATCAACGTCTATTCGCAAAGTCTTCTGTAAATCATACATTGAAGATACCGTGTAAACATGTAACCTACTCAGTTACATCCCTCATCCCCACTCTGCCATCCCTCTTCTCCTCCCCCTACCCACCATTCATTCTCCCCCTCCTTTCCCTCTCTCTCTCGGATTTTGTTTGTTTGCTGCTGTTTTTTTTCTCCTTTCCTTCTGTTTGACCACCCATCATGTCATTGTTACGTTTATGAATAGTCTGTTTTGTCATTGTAGAGTTAGATTACATGTTGCTATGTTGAATTGTCAGTATGAATGATATGTGATGAAACATGTATGCACGACAAGGACAGATTGCAAGATTAGGCTTTGGCCTAAAATCTTCATCCTTGCGTGTTGAAGATCAACCAATCAATCAATCAATCTGTGCTGTGCGTGCGTGCGTGCGTGCGTGTGTCCGCTCGCGCTCAGTCTGTGTCTGTCTGTCTGTCTCTCTCACTTTCTCAAATACACACTCCCCCCCCCTCTCCTATGCCCCCCCCCCCCCCCCCCCCCTCTCTCTCTCTCTCTCTCTCTCCCTCAAATACACACGTATGCACATACAAGCACACACATACATGTACACAATCTCTCACTCTCATTTTTCTTTTATATACACACTCTCTTTCCCCCTTTCTTATGGTCATCATGAATAGACCTCTCTTTCCCTCTTTCAGAGTTAAATACATACACGCGCACATGTACGTGTACCCGCACATTCTCTCTCTCTCTCTCTCTCTTGTAAATTGATTGATTGAAAACAAGAAAAAGATTGAACGTTTCTTTAAATTATATGTTTATCAACCATGGGGTCAGGACTGTCATACCTTTTTAGGCCTACAACTATACATCTGTCCCTTCCGATCGAAATTGGCATATGGGTAGGAAATGTATTTTCTCTGCATCTAATTGCCTTTTAAACAGATTGCAAAGCTTGGGTAGTAACCCTATAAAATTAGCTCTGGGAGTCCCAGTTGATACAAATACTTACAGATGTTATAAGGAAACAAATATATTACCACTACATGAGAAGCGAATATTGGATGTATCCAAATATATTGTCAGAAGCCTTTCTGTTGAAAATTCAGTTACTGAAGAAATATTGATGGATTCCAGTAGAGATTTTCCTAAAAACATATATATTCAACCAATTAGAAACTACACATCTGACTTTATGTCACATTGTAATATTCATGTTACTGCTATACCAGATTTTCCTGCAGTACCTCCAATGCCTCCTTGGAAGCGCCTTAATGCTTCTTTCGATTACAATACACTTTGTTAAAGAAAAGTAATAATGTAAATATTTTAACAACTGAAGTTCGTGAACATTTAGAAAAACAGCTATCCAAATCATTTAAAAGTGTTTACAGATGGGTCGGTAATGGAATCCCTTGACAGTGGTTCCGGCTTTATAATACCAACCTTAAATGTCAGGAAATCATATCATTCAGGACAGGGGTTTTCAGTCTATACCTCAGAATTATATGCAATACTGACGGCTTTGACTTACATATATGATACAACAATTGCTTTCTATAAAAATCTTACTTGTGTTGATTCCAAATCTGTTTTACAATCACTAGAGCGTTGGGACTGCAAAGCTAGAAAAATTTGCTTTTTGAAATAAAACATCTACTGCATTGTTTCATAACTCTAGGCATAAGAATTGATTTTTGTTGGTCCCATCTCACTGTGGTATAAAGTGTGAAATGAAATAGCAGACAATCTTGCAAAGGAGGAACAAATAGAAATGCCGAAAAAAAAATCTTAAATTTATCCTCTGTGAATTAATCCAAATTATGGAAAAGTGTGTACAAGCAGAATTTTGATTTTTAAAGAAAATGGCTACTTTACCATCGTGCCCAAGGCACATTGTTAGATTAATTCATAAATTAAGGCTGAATACATGGAACACTAAATATTCTCATGGTATTACTTGTGTCTGCAGAGAAAAAACATTTCTGTGCATCATCTTTTTTGTTTGAATGCTCAGTGTTAACCTCGCTCTATCAGGAGAAAGGTACTGAGATGAATAACTTTGATCATGTCAGTACTGTCTTACATGGTTCACATGTTGCTGAAATTGCCTTGGTTATTTCGCAGTCACAGGTTGCAAATTTTTTTATATAATATATAAAAAATCAACAATTTTGTGTATCACGAATGGTATTTCACTTATATGAATATGCATATATCAGATGTGGGTTTAAAAGTAGTAACGTGGATGATAAGTTAAGTTGTAGAATGTTTTTTTTTTTTTCTTTCCTTTTTTTTTTCAACAATTAAGTGTCTAATATCATCTGGTGATGAAAAGACATTAAATAAACCACTGAACTGAACTGATCTCTCTTGTAATTAAATCAGTAGCGAAATTCATCGCGGAAGCTTTGAAACTTAGACAGATGAAGGATAGTCAAATTTAAGATTGTGCATTATCAGATATATGAATGAATAATATCATTCATCGCATGTGGAAGAGATAAGTAAGGTACAATATCATCATTTGATTGAATGGATGGTTGAGTCAGTTTCACAATTTCTTTCTCTTTTTCCCCCCTTTTTTCTTTCTTCTTCCTCTTCTTCTACTTTTTTTTTTTTTTTTTTTAAACCTTTACTGTATTACTCATGTGTGTGTGAGGACATACGGAAATGTTACGATTTTATTTGTTTTTCTTAACCTTTGATTTGATACACACTGGGAATAAATGGGTGCTATTTGTTTGCAAGGAAAGGAAGAGGTAGGCCTAATCGTTACTGGTCTATTGCCCCCCTCGCCCCTTGTCAAAAGACGTCTTTGATAATGGCAATAGAATATCAAAGTCTCTCTCTCTCTCTCTCTCTCTGTTAAATACAAACACACACGCGCATACAAGCACACATTTACACAAACATTCTCTCTGAGTCTCTCTCTCTCTCTCTTTCACTTTCTCTCTCTCTGGGGTAAAGCGCCCACCACGATGTGGGGTAAAGCGCCTATCTTTGGCTCTTCCCTGCAATCACGTGTGGGCGCTTTACCCTATGCCAGCAGCATGACATGCTTTTTTTTTTTTTTTTTTTTTTTTTTTTTTTAAGATATAGCCTAAATCGTTACAGACACCTTCGGGCTGATGTGAACAGAAGCAAGTCATTACGTCATGTGTTCCAGACGTCATACGCGTTCCTGTTCGACAGGGACATTGATCTGCAGATGGTGAGTTTTAGAAAATTGCGTTTGTCCAAATTCAATCAAACATTGAATTCTCACCTGCACAAGTACTCGCCCCATACTTCGGCAGACGACTGTAAACCCAAAGCGCCACCAAGCCAAGGCCAGTAAGCCTAATCCGTCCGTTAACACGCGATCTCACGGAACTATTCCGGCGCTTTGCCCCACATGGCCTTCTTGCCCGTACTACTATACGTACCTGATTCAGTTCAGGGAAAGGCAAAGGCGGCGGAAGTAAGGATAGGCGCTGCCTTCCATCACGCCTTGCCCAAGGCATGGTGAAAGCGGTTGAATGTCTCTGTGCCCCAATAGGCTATTGAGGGGGGGGGGGGGGGGGGGGGGGGACTTCCAACACCCACGACATTAACCTGGTCCGATGATTATTGCAACTGGCATTTACTTCTACACTGACTCGCCCGTTACGAACATCAAATGCTTCGAATTGTATTTGACCAAGCCCCATCACGAAAGTTTTTGAGCAAATTGTAGACTAAGCGCAATAAGCCTACGACAACTACCTGGGACGAGTTTTAGCCGATATAGATGCAAACCAATTCTGGTTAGGACGATTCCCATTATGGACAGATATCGTTTCCGGTTTCAAGGTCGACCACTTGACAACAAAACGACGCACATGAGTTAACACAGCAACAGGTTTGTTTTATTGTTGTCTTTTATTCTTCTTTTTAAATCAGAGTTTTATGCTTTTGTACACTCACCACATGTCAGGCAAGTGTGTGTCTGTGTGTGTGTGTGAGCACTTGGTTTCGGCAGTTGCGTTTGCGCCAGTCTGTTGATTACCTCAAGTTGACCGAATTTCCAATGTAGTAATAATAATTATTAGTTTGTCTGCTGTGTATGGTATGTTCTAATTTGAAAGTGAAAGTGCCAAATCACATTTGATGACAAGTGATTTCTGCAAAATTGAAATTTGATCCTGCAGTTTGGGAGCTTTAAGTGTGGTGCTAAGAAGTTCGCTGGTCATTATTCTGTTACATTATAAGAAATTTAATGGCTAACAGAATCAGCCATTAGTTTTGTGCATTTTGCATCTTCTGTTCATACAGAGAAACTAGATCTGGTACGAATATGTATATGACACATTTTCCCCCATATATCAAGGACGATTCATTTATTTTCTGAGCGTCAATTGACATTATATTTGATAAAAAAACAAGGTGCATTTAGGGATTTTCCTTATCAGAGAAGTTGGGTTTTGGACTTCATGATGTTCATCACATGACTGGGCAACATTTTGTCAACTGAATAAAAAATGAGAAGGAAGTTACTCGATTTTGAGCGCCTGTAACTATTCAGTAATAAGTAATAAATGGTCTGCAGGAGCTAACTTCTCTAGGAGTCTCTCTGGTTTTTTGGTTATTTACTGATGCTTGTGACTGTACATGCTGTGTAGAGGAACATGCTCTACTTATCTGAGTATTGTTACATAAGTGCATTCACTCAAAGGAAATGAAGGGAAGATGTTGTCTACACTTACGGAATGTTGAATGGATCAAACCATGTGGTTAATCAAGTTGCAAAGTGAGACGACTGCAGGCGGAAATCTAAACAAATCTTAAATGAATGTTAGCAAACCGCCAAGAGAAACATGGACAAACGAGTCACAAGCAAGAAACTAACCTATAGGCTACCAATGATGAAAACACAGAATTTGAGTAAGAAGATCTTCAAAGAAAATTATTCTTGTGTTAACAGAGTTAACACAAATTTAGAATTCATGTCCTCTTTAGCCTGACAGTGCATCAGATCGTAACACTTTCAAAAATATTCTGGAAGGAGACACAAAAATATACTCACACAAAAATATAGATGGGGATTCAGACACTGCAGCTTTATAGAGAAGATTTTGACCACCGATCTTCAGTGAACAATACAAACTGTCTTTGAGGATGCTCAGAAGATTTGAAAACATTTAAAAAAAAAAAAAAAAAAAAAAAAAAAAAAAACGCCAAACAAACAAAATCTTCAACGTTTCAGTCATAGACCATCTTCAGGACTCGTGCATGAAACTTCAGCTTTAAATTTGCATGCTATGCACTCACTACAACAATAAACAACAAAACCGTTTAATGATAATGGAATGCACAAAGACTAAAAGACCAGAACAGCTCATTGCCAACCTCTGTACAACTTCAACTGTAATTG
>JADBJO010001772.1:55000-92500 GCA_016801955.1 Conus betulinus | reverse complement strand
AATTTGATACTTTTTTTTTTAAATGCTGATCAGTGAGAATGAGGAAGATGAAGATGAATCTACAGACTTCCATTCTGGTCTGATACTGCCTGACAGGGCTGTATTCTACACTTACTTTCATAATATATCCCAGCGTCCACCAGGCCCGGAGATACAGACACCCGCAGTATTGGTCATGTTGGTCAGAAAATTTGAGCAACACTCCCAGATACGCATGCATCTAGTGGATGAAACTCGACTGTGTGGTCCCAGTCTTCCCAATTGAGCCCATAGCAAACTCAACTCTAGGTAGGAGCTGGTCAGGGTAGAAAAATCCCCACATGACTCTGATGGGAATTGGCCCCACGACCTCCCTGCCAGGAGTCTGCAACGGTAATCGCTTCACCCATGGTGACTGGTCCACATCTGTTATTTGTCTGTAAGCAGGATTTTGCTAAACAAAAAAAAGAAAGAAAGAAAGAAAGAAAGAAAGAAAAAAAAAAAAGCACACCACAGATTCCATTTTAACCATTTGGGAGCTGAAATAGCACAGTTGGTAGAGATTTTTCCTTGTGATCCTGGTGAACCTGGAGTTTCAGGTTTGAATCTCCACTGGGGCATTTCAGTTCAGGAGAATTTTCCCTCCTCATGAGTTAACATTGCTTCTGACTCCATTTGCCCAAAACACCTTCAAATGAGCCAGTGCTTGAGGGTCCGAATGATAATGCATGCATAACATCTTCCACGCATGTAAAATGGCAGCTTTCAGAGGAAAAGGCCAGTTTGGCTGTTTGTATGGATGACAAGCACACACACTGCATGCACCAAAAAAAGAATGAAAGAAAAACTGAGTCACTGATATTCGACTGAATGACACGGGAAACAACAGAATGTGGCGCCAGCTCTTCAGCTGGCTCTACCCAGGTAGGCAGTCTGTTATGTAAACAAGAGCATTGATTGTGAAGTGCTTAGAGCTTAGTCTCTTAGAGAGGATAGGCACTGTCTAAGTATTTTTTAATAATGATGATAAGAGCAACATAGTGGCGCCCTCTAGAGGGAGATGCTCACCCACCCTGGCTGTGATGTTACATAGAAAAGAGGGAGATCTTAGAAGGTGGTGTCCTGCATACATTGGATCAAAACAGGCAGCACTGGACATAACCGAAGTCACATGGCAGTAATGTCCTCTGTGGTTAGTTGCCACATGACAACTTCAGATTGAATGCTGCCTGTAGATTAATGATAATGATGATAATAACACAGCGTTTATAAAGTGCCTTGCCAAAGGTTCTGGCCACTGACAATCCACACTCTAGCATGTGCAAAGGGCTGCCTACCTAGGTAGTGCCGACTGAAGAGCTGCTTGCTGGCGTTTCATTCTGTCATTCCCCCCCGTGTCATCCAATCAATATCGTCCATTCAGTTTCTTACTTCTTTCATTCTTTCAGTTTCTCGAGCAGGGTGCCTGCTGTGTGTAATGTCATCCATACCAACAGCCAAACTGTCATGTGTGCGTTCACACACAGAAAATCAGTAGTTTATAGTCTCATTCGGAGGACTGTTTGGGAAAAGGAGTCAGAACCAATGTTAACTCCAAGGGAATAATCCTGCTGTACCGAAACAGCCCAGTGGAGGTTTGAACCCACAACTACAAGATCACCAAGATCAGGAGTCCAGCGCTCTACCAACTGAGTTGTTCTGGCCCCCAGTGGTTGCTGTGTGTGAGGGCTGACATGACTGGGTGTGGCTGTGGTAAGGGGGCCTGGAGTGGCTGTGGTAAGGGGGCCTGGAGTGGCTGTGGTAAGAGGGCCTGGAGTGGCTAGGGGGCCTGGAGTGGCTGGGGTAAGGGGGCCTGGAGTGGCTGTGGTAAGGGGGCCTGGTGTGGCCGTGTGGTAAGGGGGCTGGAGTGGCTAGGGGGTCTGGTGTGGCTGGGTAAGGGGGTCTGGAGTGGCTGTGGTAAGGGGCCTGGAGTGGCTATGGGGCCTGGAGTGGCTGTGGTAAGGGGCCTGGAGTGGCTGTGGTAAGGGGGCTGGAGTGGCTGTGTAAGGGGGTCTGGAGTGGCTGTGGTAAGGGGGCCTGGAGTGGCTGTGGTAAGGGGGCCCTGGAGTGGCTGTGGTAGGGGGCCTGGAGTGGCTGTGGTAAGGGGGCCTGGAGTGGCTGTGTGGTAAGGGGGCTGGGAGTGGCTGTGGTAAGGGGGCCTGGAGTGGCTGTGGTAAGGGGGCCTGGAGTGGCTGTGGTAAGGGCCCTGGAGTGGCTGTGGTAAGGGGGCCTGGAGTGGCTGTGGTAAGGGGGGAGTGGAGTGGCTAAGGAGCCTGGAGTGGCTGTGGTAAGGGGGCCTGGAGTGACTGTGGTAAGGGGGCCTGGAGTGGCTGTGGTAAGGGGGCCTGGAGTGGCTGGGTAAGGGGGCTAGAGGGGCTGGAGTGGCTGTGGCTGTGGTAAGGGGGCCTGGAGTGGCTGTGGTAAAGGGGCTGGAGTGGCTGTGGTAAGGGGGCTGGAGTGGCTGTGGTAAGGGGGCCTGGAGTGGCTGTGGTAAGGGGGCCTGGAGTGGCTAGTGGGCCTAAGGGGGGTAAGGGAGTGGCTGTGGTAAGGGGCCTGGAGTGGCTGTGGTAAGGGGGCCTGGAGTGGCTGTGGTAAGGGGGCCTGGAGTGGCTGTGGTAGGGGGCCTGGAGGGCTAGGGGGGGCCTGGAGTGGCTGTGGTAAGGGGGTCTGGAGTGGCTGTGGTAAGGGGGCCTGGAGTGGCTGTGGTAAGGGGGCCTGGAGTGGCTGTGGTAAGGGGGCCTGGAGTGGCTGTGGTAAGGGGGCCTGGAGTGGCTGTGGTAAGGGGGGCTGGTAACGGGTAAGGGGGCCTGGAGTGGCTGTGGTAAGGGGGCCTGGAGGAGTGGCTAGGGGGGGGCTGGAGTGGCTGTGGTAAGGGGGCCTGGAGTGGCTGTGGTAAGGGGGGAGTGGCTGGAGTGGGCCTGGAGTGGTGGGTAACTGGGTCTGGAGTGGCTGTGGTAAGGGGGCCTGGAGTGGCTAAGGGGGCCTGGAGTGGCTGTGGTAAGGGGGCCTGGAGTGGCTGGAGTGGCTGTGGATGGGGCCTGGAGTGGCTGTGGTAAGGGGGCCTGGAGTGGCTGTGGTAAAGGGGCCTGGAGTGGCTGTGGTAAGGGGGCCTGGAGTGGCTGTGGTAAGGGGGCCTGGAGTGGCTGGGGGGCCTGGAGTGGCTGGGGTAAAGGGGCCTGGAGTGGCTGTGGTAAGGGGGCCTGGAGTGGCTGTGTGGGGGGCCTGGAGTGGCTGGGGGGGGGCTGGAGTGGCTGTGGTAAGGGGGCCTGGAGTGGCTGGGGTAAGGGGGCCTGGAGTGGCTGGGTAAGGGGGCCTGGAGTGGCTGTGGTAAGGGGGCCTGGAGTGGCTGTGGGTAAGGGGGCCTGGAGTGGCTGTGGTAAGGGGGCCTGGAGTGGCTGTGGTAAGGGGGCCTGGAGTGGCTGGGGGGGCCTGGAGTGGCTGTGGTAAGGGGGCTGGAGTGGCTGTGGTAAGGGGGTGGAGTGGCTGGGTAAGGGGCCTGGAGTGGCTGTGGTAAGGGGGCCTGGAGTGGCTGTGGTAAGGGGGCCTGGAGTGGCTGTGGTAAGGGGGCCTGGAGTGGCTGTGGTAAGGGGGCCTGGAGTGGCTGTGGTAAGGGGGCCTGGAGTGGCTGGGTAAGGGGGCCTGGAGTGGCTGTGGTAAGGGGGAGTGGCTGTGGTAAGGGGGCTGGAGTGGCTGTGGTAAGGGGGCTGGAGTGGCTGTGGTAAGGGGGCCTGGAGTGGCTGGGGTAAGGGGGCCTGGAGTGGCTGTGGTAAGGGGGCCTGGAGGGCTGTGGGGGTAAGGGGGCTGGAGTGGCTGTGGTAAGGGGGCCTGGAGTGGCTGTGGTAAGGGGGCCTGGAGTGGCTGTGTGGTAAGGGGGCCTGGAGTGGCTGTGGTAAGGGGGCCTGGAGTGGCTGTGGTAAGGGGGCCTGGAGTGGCTGTGGTAAGGGGGCCTGGAGTGGCTGTGGTAAGGGGGCCTGGAGTGGCTGTGGTAAGGGAGCCTGGAGTGGCTGTGGTAAGGGGGCCTGGAGTGGCTAGGGGGCCTGGTGGCTGTGGTAAGGGGGCTGGGGGCTGGTGGTGTGGTAAGGGGGCCTGAAGTGGCTGTGGTAAGGGGGCCTGGAGTGGCTGTGGTAAGGGGGCCTGGAGTGGCTGTGGTAAGGGGGCCTGGAGTGGCTGTGGTAAGGGGGCTGGAGTGGCTGGTGGTAAGGGGGCCTGGAGTGGCTAGGGGGCCTGGAGTGACTGGCAAGGGAGTGCCGACAGTGGAGAGGGACAGCGCTCAGAGGATGAGGGTGAACAGGAAGACATTCTTTTGGTTCAACATGGAAGTTTGCACACATAACAACATGCATGCAGGTACAGACGCACGCACGCACACATACACACTCACACACCACAAAAATATACATGCACACCTACACACACATACACACACACACACACACACACACACACACACACACACACACACAGACATTCACACACACACACAGCTGTCATCTCTCTCTGTCTCTGTCTTATTGTACAGATCTACAGTTATGCACTTTTTTTTTTTTTTTTTTTTTTTTTACATTTGTTCAAAACATATGTACATATAACCCATCTCCACACAAGATAAACTTGGCTAGTTTTGGATTCAGACATGAATGAAAAATTCAGAAAATTCAGTTTGAATTAATGTAAAAGCCATGACTGTGATTTAAGTAATTGGTGATCCACCATTTTGAAGTGATCAGGGCTCAAGTATTAGCTGACTGTAGTCTTAAGATCATCCCTAGCAGCGATGAAAACTTCGTTTTGATAGAAAGCATGCCAAAGGAGGAACAAAAGTGGGGCATAGTAATGCTTGTTACATACACAGTGCAGACAGACAAGGACATTTTCAACAAAGCTGTGTTACAAACAAACATGAAAAAGGCACCAAGCAATACTCTGCAACTTGCGGTCAGCTTTATTAATGATGAGACTGTTGTAAGGTTTAAGATGTTACAAATTGACTTGTATTGGACAGATAATGAAGATGTCATGTCCAGAAAGAGCCCAAATGGCCATTTCACAAAATCTGACAAATGCTAGGTCAGTTGCTTTTCTAAGCATTTTATGCAAAATCATCTGTGCAGCTTACTTTACCTTTCATTCTAATGGATTCATTTTTTTTCTTCTACTTTCACCTGACAATTGAATATGTTTCTACAGCTATCAAAACAGGACGCTACACCCACGCCAAGCGCACGCAGGACATTCTGGAATACCAGGAGATGATGAAGATGACGACGATTGCTGGCCTTCCCTCGGCCGCCTGGTCCAGCCTGCCAACAGCCATTGGGCAGCATGGCAGCACTTGCAGCAAGTCCTCCACCCCCTCTCCCCAGATGTCACCACCACCTCAAAGACATGCCATGGGGCACACCCAGGCACTGGAAGTTCAGACATCTCACATACCTCCTTAGAGTCCAAGGGTTCGCTCATAGCTGGACTTCTAGAGCCAGAGGTGCCGGTGTCCCCACCTATGGAGATCCCAGACAGCATGCTGGACGATGCAGAAGAGAGGATGAAGTAGTTTCGTTGTTGTCCATAGCTCCTCATCCCCTGTCAGACATCTGCTTAAGTCCTTGGAAGGATCGGAAGGGTGGTTTGATGTTGGCCTATCGCCAGAGAGTTGTTGTCCATTGGCTGACATCGATGTGGCACCTTTGGTAGGGAAGTCCCAGTCTTGGGCCAGCAGCAAGTGAGTCATCAGAAATGTCGGGGGGGTTGTCTGACTGCAGCTCGTCTCAGTCTCAATTGGAACAAAGTCTTGAGGCACAGGATACAGAGACGATATGCCTGTCGGTGGACAAGACAAGAGAGGAGGATCTGAGTGACGAGGAATGTGCCAGTATCGTCCGGCATCTTCTCTACTGCCACGCCAGCATGAACACCATGCCCTCTGACCTCATGAGTGAGCAGGAACTGCTGAAGAAGCAGGTGGAGTGCTATGTAGTGATCTGCCTGCTGGAGTCAGACAGGATGGGTTGGTGCCCCATGTGTAACTCCAAGTGTGAGATATGTGAGTGGATGTGTGAGTGTGAGTCAGTGGGTCAGTGTGTGAGTGTACTTATGTGCAGGTGATTGATTGGGCTGTAAATTACAGGTGTGTTTTTGTGTGTATGTTTGTGTGTGTGTATGTGTGCGTATGAGTGTTTTCCACAGGCGGCCATAAAGAAGAAACAGTCTTGTGCGGCTTGCACACAGGCCACTTGTTTTACACCCATTCTTATCTTTTAAAAGGTGAAGAAGCTCCGTGGTGCATTCCATGTCATTTACCACTCACAGTGAAATAAATTTTTAGATTGTTGGGACTTGCATGATTTGAGACATAAACACTTTACAGCAGACTCCATGAAAACCCTGTTCAGAGATGTCCCACCTTACGTGATCTTTGAGTTTCCGAAAGAGATTAACATTTTTCATCTGATTGAAGATTTTACGGAAGAAAGATTTTTAATGAAGTTTCTGGTACGCTTTTAGAGGATGTGTTTTTGAAAGATGTGTGAAAGTTTTTTTGTGTGTGTTACGTGGTGACAGCCCTGATATGGCCCTTTGCGGTCGGCTGGGCTATAAGCAACATTACCTTACCTTGTGTGTGTGTGTGTATGTATGCGCACATGTTTTTGGTATGCATTTGTGTGGGTTGCTAGCATGTCTTTCAATGAGTTAAAGTGCACTCATGTCTTGCGAATCTGTCAGAGGATTGTTGTGTTACAGTACTTACACTGGCCTGTGGATACTGGTGTTCATGGAGTTACATACTATTGGCATGAAAAAGTTGGGTATAATGTCGAAGGGAGTATGATGCTATTGACAGGAAATTTCAGATTGATGCTGAAGGAAGTATTCTGACTGGTTAGGCCAGTCATACTCATACTGACTCATGTATACATACACACACACTCACTCACATACACACACACACACATACATATGTATGTATATATATATATATATATATATATATATATATATATATATATATATATATATATATATATAAACACACACACACACACACACACACACACACACATACAAAACACACACACATACACACACACACACACACACACACACATATACACACACACACACACACACACATACACACACACACACACATACACACACACACACACACACACACACACACACACACACACACACACACACACACACACACACTTACACACACACACACACACACACACACACACACACACACACACACACACACACACACTCTCACTCGCACACATACATGCACAAATACCCACACACACACACACACTCACTCGCACACACACACACACACACACACACACACACACACACTGTCTCACGTCCATACTCTTGAGAAAGCAACTGTGGGAGAAACCTTTGCATATCCCCCTTTCCAACCCTAAGGTCCCTGATCTCATTCCCATTGTGCGTGGCAGGAGGCATGCCAGGCCAAAGCAGCGCTGTTTCACTGCAAGACATTGTCCAAAGAAGAATACCTGGACTTCTACAGCAAGACGGGGCTGGACATCGACAATCGGCAGTGGTTCATGGAGCAGCATGTTGTTCCCATGTTGGATGTGGGCATCCGAAAGTACATAGCCTTCTGTAAAACCATTCCAGGCTTCTCGGAGCTGTCTCTGAGGGGGACCAGATCAACCTGGTGAAAAGTGAGTGACCGAGGGTGTGGGTTTGTTCTATTGGCATGCTGTCCCCCTCTTCCCTTTGTCTTTGTGTTTTGTATTTGTAGACATATTCTCTGTGTCCGTATCTGTGTCTTTGCATCTTTCTGTCTTCTTCTTCTTAAGTGTACGCAGGCTGATACTCCTGCGGACACTCCCTGTATAGACAGGCAGGTATTAATCCCATCTGCTCAACAAAGGGAGTGGAGTTTTGTGTGTATGACCGTTTTTTTATCCCGCCATTAAGGCAGCCATACTTCATCTTCGGGGAAGGTGCATGCTATGTGTAACATGTCATCCATACCAACGGCCAAACTGGCCTTCTCTTCCGAAAGTTGGTGATGGGATTTTACATGTGTGCAAGAAGTTATGCGTGCGTTCACACACGGAACCTCGGGTTTGTAGTCTCATTCGAAGGACTATATGGGAATTGGAGTCAGAACCAATGTTAACTCCGAGGGAAAAAACCCCCCTGTACTGAAACGTCCTGGTGGAGATTCGAACATGCAACCCTTGGATTATGAGTCCAGCGCTCTACCAACTGAGCTATTCCAGCCCCTTTCTCAGTCTGACTTGACGCTCTTTCTGTCACTTTTCTATCTTCACTTTGTGTTCCGTTTTCATACTCTTTCTCTGTGTCAGTTCCCCCCCCCCCCTCCCTCCCTCCCCTCTCCTCATCCCAACCTGCCCCTCTTGCACATCCGTACTCCCACACAGTTACCGTCAGGGGAGGTGAATTTGTCTCATCTTGAATCTCCTTCATTGTAGCTCTCTTCAACGAGACATTTTCTTTTCTCATTAGTAACAATGAAAAAGAAAAAAAAAAAAGTGTGGGTAACATCACATGCGCATTCCACTGTTGCTTAGTAATTGCTGTTCTGAAGTCTATGTGTGCAGTGTGTGAATAGTATTTACATTGGGCATATTTCATCATCCTTAGTTTAACCCAAATCAGTTTACCCTTTTTTTTTTTTTTTTTTTTTTTTTTTTCCGTTCGACTGATGTCTTTCATAATTATGGCAAAAGTTTTTTCTTTTGTCTCAACATCTAGAAAAGCGAGTGCCCTTTTTTCAGAAATGTATAACACTTTTGCATTTCTTTGATGAATGAATGTAGCATTCTCTCCATCTGAGACTTTTTGTGAGTTTCTTGTGCTTGCAGGACTAAACATTGATGAGTTTTCCAGCTATCCGTCACACTAAAGTATCACAGATGATGGGCAAGGCTGTTGTAGTCTTCCAGCTATCCCTCACACTAAAGTATCACCAGATGGGCAAGGCTGTTGTAGTCTTCCAGCTATCCGTCACACTAAAGTATCACCAGATGGGCAAGGCTGTTGTAGTTTTCCAGCTATATCCCTCACACTAAAGTATCACCAGATGGCAAGGCTGTTGTAGTCTTCCAGCTGTCCCTCACACCAAAGTGTTGTAGTTTTCCAGCTATCCCTCACACTAAAGTATCACCAAACGGGCAAGGTTGTTGTAGTTTTCCAGCTATCCCTCACACTAAAGTATCACCAGATGGGCAAGGCTGTTGTAGTTTTCCCAGCTATCCCTCACACCAGAGTATCACCAGATGGGCAAGGCTGTTGTAGTTTTCCAGCTATCCCTCACACCAAAGTATCACCAGATGGGCAAGGCTGTTGTAGTTTTCCAGCTATCCCTCACACCAGAGTATCACCAGATGGGCAAGGCTGTTGTAGTTTTCCAGCTATCCCTCACACCAGAGTATCACCAGATGGGCAAGGCTATTGTAGTTTTCCAGCTATCCCTCACACTAAAGTATCACCAGATGGGCAAGGCTGTTGCAGTCTTCCAGCTATCCCTCACACCAAAGTATCACCAGATGGGCAAGGCTGTTGTGGTTGTCACCTGTATATGTTTTTCCAGCTATCCCTCACACCAAAGTGTCACTCAATGCGCAAGGCTGTTGTAGTCTCCTATATGTATTTTCGGCAGTGTTTTCAGAATCACAAGATGGATGCATTGAAGCCATGTCATGTCCTTTACAGCCCAGGAGACTGTGGAGGCCACATCACTGCTGAGCATTACGAAGATTTTTTCTGAGTTACAACTAGCGTTTACTACTCTTGTCAAATACAGTGTATGGAAATATTGTGAAAAATATTCAGTTACATCCTGTTAAGATGGGTCACATGTATATCTTCACACATTTAACTAAGTAAGACTGAAACGTTTATTGATTATGATAAATAAAGTTTATGAACTATGATAAATAAAGTTTATGAATTATGATAAATAGAGTGAGTGAAACTACATGAAGCAGCAAATAAAGCAACCGTACTTGTTTCCCTATGAAGGGATGCTGACAAAATGGAGCAATGAATTTGATGTTTGGGCCAAAATGAAAGAAATTATGCTATGATCTTTGAACAGTCTCAAAGGATGCATCGCTGACACCATCTGTATGTGAAAGAAAATGAAACGTCATGTGCGTGACATCAAGATACTGGATGATGAAAGTGTGCAAGAAGTCTGCACTAAAGACATGCATATCAGTTCAATGGCCGTCAAGTTCTTCTTGCTGCCAACACTAAGCCCTGGCTGGAAACGGTCAGTGGAAGCAGACATGCTTTTTTTACTAACCCCAGTCACTTCCAACTGAGAGTTATTCTAGAGGCACAGTCTCAGCCTTTCTGACCGATACAGTGTGCCTGACTGAAGGCATTGACGCCCATCTTACGCCGAATTCGACAAAGAGAAGTAATTGTTGTTGTTCCTCATTGTGCTGAGTGTGGTTCACCTTGCCTGAAGAAGACCAAAGAGATCAAAACGCATCGTGTTTTGTCCTATGATTCGCTTGTCCATGTTATTCAGTGGAGTCAGAATGATTACTTTTAAAATTTGAAGGCATTAAATTTTTGTCACACATAAAGAAAATCTACATAATTATTTCCCTTCCTTTCATTTGCTCTACCCACCCATAGGGCTTCATTCTCATTTTCTTCCTTTCTCTTTAGCGAGTAGTCTTTGACACGTGAGTTGAAAAAGGCAAACTGTCTCACTTGTTCTCTGTCCGTGGACTAAACATCTGTGGGTGTTTTTTTCTTATTTTCCATCATCCAAAGACAATCGCTGCGAGTTCCGAATGCTGAGCTCCTTCTCCAACTACAACGTTGACCTGAAGGTGATCACGATGGAGTCTGGCCGCACGGTGTGTTTCCACGAGGTCTCCAAGATCCTGGGCGAGGACCACATCCAGCAGCGCTTTGCCTGTGCCAACGCCCTGTGCAAACTGGGCCTCTCCCGGGAGGAGGTGATCTTGCTGAAGTCTGTGGTGACCGTCACTGTGGGTGAGTGGTTTGGGTTTTTCTTTCTCTTGTTGTTTTTTTTTTTTCTTTTCTTTGAAACTTACGATTTGAAGAAAACAAAAGAGAGAGAAAATATCTGTGTGTATTTTCAGTCATATATATGCGCGGACAGGGAAGCCAGTATATTGTTACATACTACGGCCCTTCATCTTGGAAGGAGCACAGGCCATAGCCAACAGTTCTTCAGCAGACTTAGGGCTGTCCTTTCTACCTCTGGTTCTTTGCCTCTTAATGATAATAATGACATAGAATTTATAAATTGTTAATGATAATAATAACATAGAATTTAAAAAGTGCCTTGCCAAAGGTTCTTGGTGCTGACAATCCACACTCTTCATGTACTCGATGGGTTTGCCTGCTTGGGTAGTGCCAACTGAAGAGCTGCCTGCGAGCGCTTCATGTAATCGTTTCCCATGTCATCCAGTCAAAATCCTTCACTCAGTTTCCTTCCTTCTGCTCTTTCTTAGTGCGTTGTCCACAGCTGGTTCTGGGACATCCTCTCTTCCTCCCTCCCCCGATCCTCCTCTCCTTCCCTCCTGTGGTTCCTGGTCAGAGTCTGATGAGTGGTGTGGGAGGCAGGCAGCTTGAGGGGTGTGTCCTATCCAGCCCTGCTTTCTTCTCAGACCTGCGCGATGACAGGTTCAAGTCCAGCTCTTTGTTATTGTTCTCTTCGTTGCCTGCATTGTCTGGCCACCAGATGATAAAGATTGTGCCTTTGGCAGATGCTGAAGGTCTTACCAGCTGCTGCATGGTGTCAGTGCTCCCTCCTCATCTCTAAGCCAGACAGCAGGGAGTGAAGATGGGCTGTTCTGTGGGTGTGGTGACGTCCAGGGAGGTCCAGGTGTTGTTCAGCATGACAAAGGTTCTTTACAAGACTGGGTCATGGCCATTTAGTCTACACACAAAGTAGTGCGAGGCTCTGATGCCAGAGGTCAGCAAGACACTACAAAAGTGAAAGAGACTGACAAAAGCTGAACGAACAAATGGTTGGGGTTTGATGGAAAAGTGAACATCATACCTTCGATGTTAGTTTTGCATCGAATGGCACCGAAACTTCAAAATTTTTCTGGGAAAAGGGGGAGCATACAGCCTGACTTCTCTAGAATTTCATGATTTTTTTGCTTTTCCTATTTATCGTGCTTCGTGCTTTCTGTTGTCAGCATGTAATGCCATCAGGATGGGAGCTGTATTGTACAGTTTGCATGTGGACAATGCACTGTAAAACTAAAAAGCCGTTACTCTATATGCAGTGCATGACTTCATTGCTTTCACATCACAGAGTTAGTCAGGTGGCAGACTCAGGTTCTATTCTAACCAGACACAGTCATTGCAGCAATATCTTATAGCATATGTATATATACATACACTGTTGATACATTTACAAAAAAAAACATAAAAAAAGAAAGAAAGAAGGCAAGCAAAGAGAGAAAAGAAAAAAAAAGGAAGCAAGGAAGAAAGAAAGAAAGAAAGGAAGGAAGCAGCCAAGAATGTGACTGTTTGAAAGATAAGAATGTAAACCTGCTTGAGTTAGCGATGTGACAATACCAGATGTCATACAAGACTTGCTGAGGTTGATGACATAAATTCATGCATTGTACGAAATATCTGCACGTTCAGTCAAGTGCCAAGCTGACCTGACTGTCTGAAAGCTTCCTGGACAGGTGACTCTGGGAACTGATCCACTGCTCACTGTGCCTGGTCGCCTGCTGCCAGGCTGCCTGGTCTGGAGGCTGGAATAGCTGGTTGGTAGAGCACGGGAGCTGTGATTCTGGGGTTCCTGGGGTTGTAGGTTCAAATCTTTGATGGGCCATTATGGTACATGGGCATTTTTTCCTTCAGAGTTGATTAACATTGATGCTTACACCATTTCCCAAATGATCCGTGGAAGTGAGACCCACAGAGGTTTCCATATGTTAATGCACAATGACATCTTGCACACATGTAAAATCTAATGTGATACTTTTGGAAGAGAAGATCAGTTTGGCCATGGGGAGTGGTGTATGACATGTATATACATTTACACAGGGTGCATCCTCTGTGTGAAAAATGGAAAAGAATGAGTGACAGATGTCCAGCTGAATGATAGGGGGAGAGAAATGACGGTATGTAGTGTCAACAGGCAGATCTTCTGGCGGCTCAGCCCAGCTAGGCAGTGCACTATGCAAATGAAAGTATGAATTATACAGCACTTAGAGCTTGGTGTCTGACTGAAGATAGGAGGTGTGTAGGTGCTCACAGTAACAGTGATGATGATGTGAGAACTGTGGATGGTCATGTGGCAGGTGAGGAGGACGTGGATGATCCGGCTAAAGTGAGCGCCATCCAGTGGAGAATGGCCCAGTGCCTGCTCTGGCTGCTGAAGCAGACCCGCGCCGACCCCAACACTGCCTTTGCCCACATCATCAGCAAGCTGTGCTACGTCAGGGAGATGTCTGTGGGCTTCTACACCTGGCTCAAGTCCAACCCTCTTGAGGTGTTCAAGTCTCTTCAGGACAACGCCCTGACTGCCGAGTGGTTCTCCAGCGTGTAGCGTCAGGAGGATGTGTGGGCTGTCTTGCCTTGACAGCCGAGTGCTTTTTCCCTTGTTTAGCTTGTTGTGGAGATCATTGACTTTTATCGCCCTTTGGGCCAGTGAGTGGCTGTCCAGTGTCTTACCTTGTTGTTTACATCGGTGACAATCAATGTTGTGATGATTAAGTAGTTCTCTAGCGTTCACCTTGCTGTGAGTACGCTTGACTCTAAGTTATTGCAGTATTTCTTGTTCTGTTTGTGCTGTGTTCAGATCGTATTCCTTCATAGACTATTGTTGTGTCAGTGGAGGCAGGCTAAACAGATGGTGTCCTGCACATGCTCAATCACAACAGGCCTTATTCAACCTCACCTGAGGAACTTGGCCGCAGTGCAGAGTCTCCTCTGGTGGGTTGTCTTAGGATGATTGTATGTCGATTGCACCCTCTGGATTGCCACTGCTGTGGTGGTGTGACAGGACAAGGCTGGATATGGCTGTGAGTAGAGGGGCCAAAATGAGCCAGGTGGGAGAATGCCTCAGATGAAATCCATGGGGGGGGGGGGAGGGGGGGGGGGATACAACCCCATGGAAGACTGCAATCCCACAGTGAAAGAAAACGTTCTTTGTTTTTTGGTTTTTTTTTTTTTTTTTTCAGTGACAAAATGAGATGTTCATCAGCAGTCAAAATTAGATGATAACATGACAGTACAGTGCATGTACAGCTTTCAGCAATACACTGACACAGTATAGTGTATATAGTGCAGTAGATGACAGTACAGAGCATGTACAGCTTTCAGCAATACACTGACACAGTATAGTGTATATAGTGCAGTAGATGACAGTACAGTGCATGTACAGCTTTCAGCAATACACTGACACAGTATAGTGTTTATAGTGCAGTAGATGACAGTACAGTGAATGTACAGCTTTCAGCAATACACTGACACAGTATAGTTTATAGTGCAGTAGATGACAGTACAGTGCATGTACAGCTTTCAGCAGTACACTGACACAGTATAGTGTTTATAGTATAGCGCAGTTGATGACAGTACAGTGCAATGTATAGCTTTCAGCAATACACTGAGACAGTATAGTGTATATAGTATAGTGCGGTAGATGACAGAACGATGCAGTGTATGGCTTTCGGAAATACACTGACACAGTATAGTACGTATAGTATAGTGCAGTAGAATACAACAGAATATCTTGCTGTATAGTGAAATATGATCCAAATGATGTGATAAAATACAGCCTTGTGTGTTGTTTACGTTGCTGTGTTAGAAACAGAAACATCTTAAACTTCAACCTGGGGAAGTATTCATGTTTCTTCAATGTGTGCCTTTTGTCTGCATATCATCTAGGTGAACAGGTGCTGCAAGCAACACTGGCATTCAGTTGTGTGCCTATGATTGTTAACTATGGGAACAACAGACATGTTTTTTACTGTTTTCCCTTTCTCTCCCCCTGAAGATTTCTTGTGGAACGTGCATCAACTCTTTAAATGTGTCTTGAAGCCATAGATTGGTCTGTTGCCATGAATGGTCACCCAGTCCTTGCAGGTCTTTATGGTGGCTGATTTACTCTGACACTTCATTTTCTTCCCCAGTAAAACAGAGACTGAGGACAATTTGCTGCTAATCCAGCTGCCTATAGGTGAAAGAAATGGGATTAAGTCTCCATGGATAACTAAGGAGGGTAACTCTGCATGGTGATGCAATCTGTCAAAGGGGATTGTTGGCTGGATGATAAAACAACATGAATTGATGAAAACCAACTTCTGTTTGCAGGGTTCCCTCCCCTGCTCCTCTGTTATCCTACCTCTCCCCTTCCGTCTTCTCCTGGACCTCAAACAAATTCACTGCAGCCTTCCTGCCGTCATCTTCATCCAGGTCTACCTCCCTTCTCCCTTACCCTCCTTTGTTACTCAATCACATTAGATCGTCTCTGTTGTTTGTTCTTTTTTTTTTAAGGTTCTTCACATGTTACTGTGTTTAATGCTAGTTCCATGTGATTTACCTTTTTTTTTAAATTCTCATTGAATTTCCAACTCCCTAGACTGTGTAATTCAGTGCATGTGTGTGACTTTAAAACATATATGATGCATCTAGTCTTTCATCTTTTGAACGATTCATTCATTCCTGTGTTCAGTTGGGGGCAGGCTACTCATTGTCCCATGGAGAGGCTTTTCAAATCAGATTTAGCATTTACTGAAGTTGACTGTGTTTAGGAGACATGTTCATTTAAGATGTGATATGGCTGTGGATAAAACACGAAACTGTTTGCCTTTGCAAGCTCTATGTGCGCAGTATTTCCATCTTTTTCTCATTTTGTTTTTGAGGTGCATTGGACAACAGTTTACAAAAACATTCTAACTTGCTCAGTAGACAGTTGCATAATTTATATTGCAGTTTTATCAAAGCTTTAACTTCTTTTGCATTGCGTTTTTTTTTTTTACTGACAGTCCATTGTCGATAAACCTCTTTTGCATTGCGTTTTTTTTACTGACAGTCCATTGTCGATAAATGCTTGGTGGAAGGCAGAGAGGGAAGAAAAAAGAATATGCTGAAAATATTTTAAATATGTGTGTCATTTCTGACCTCTCTGTCGCTATTGCTGCTGTGCTCAAAGCTTTATTTTCTGTGAATGCATTTAACAAGCACAGGTATGTATGTAGATTTTTTAACATTTCACTTTCAGGCTGGATGATGATTTGGCACTAGTGTTTGAGTTGTCAGTTTTTGATTCCAGTTTTGAAGGAAACTGTGAATAATTCTGTATTTTACTAACAGCATGATTTTTACATCAGGCTGGCTTGCTGAACCAAAGATGACTTTTCACTGCTTAGTACTGAGCTAGGTGTTCCAGCATTTTTGTTGATTTTTGGAGGGGAGGTTGTGTGTGTATGCAGACCTGTTTACCCTCCCGATTTGAGCGGGAGACTCCCGATTTTCAGTGGTATCTCCCGATCTCCCGCCGACTGCGTTGAATCTCCCGATTTTTGACTCTCGCGTCAAGCCATTTCGAAAAAAGCCCTGTTTTCGCTAGTTTTCGGTATTTAACATGAAGAAAAGAGACCAACTTCGAGGTTTTTATAACGGCGCGTCTGATTGGCTGATGGAATAGCAGTATCCAATGAGGCCGTCTTTTGGTTACTACTATGCGAGCGCTTGACAGTAGCCATTTTCCTTTCACTCGCTTCGACGAATTAATTGGTTTGTTCAACACAATGGCTTCAAAAAGACGCGCTCACGAGACTGATGATGAAGGATCATCAAAGTCGACGAAGGATGTGCCACCTGTGAAGAAAAAAAAGAAGTACCTATCTCACTGGAGATCTGATTTCAGCAAGACATTTCCCGAGTTGAGGCCTTCTCGAGTGGGAACAACTTCAGCCCATTGCACCGTTTGCAACTCTGACTTTCAAATCAAGTTTGGCGGCTTTAATGACTGCAAAAAACATGTGAACAGTAACAGTCACAAAGCGAAGAAGGCAGCGGTGGCTGGAACTCTGACATCGATGTTGGAGAAAGGTCGACTTTCGTCCGCCAACGATCTACAATTACAGATCACGAAAGCAGAAGGAGTGATGTGTGGTGTGATCGCGCGATCTGAACTTGTCGTTAGCGTCTGCCGACAAGCTGACCAAGGCATTTAGAAGATGTTTCCAGACTCCAAGATTGCTGCAGGTGAGATATGAATTTTATGAGAAACTATGTCAGTGTTTGCAGGGGTCACACTTTGAATTCTTGGACAAGTGTGTTAGAGCAGGGAGGGGATCATACAGATAGTGTGCATTTGCAATCAACATTTTAAGTCAGGAGCCTGATTGGAAAATCACTTGAACAGGGGAAGTAATTCATAAGTTTGCTAAAACTCAAACTATATATATGCATGTAGTGAATATGAAGAAGTTTATGCGCGGCTTTTGCATCAAATTTTTTATTTTAAAAAATATATTGGGATCCTTTTATTAACAATTTCTGTGTGTGTGTGTGTGTGTGTGTGTGTGTGTGTGTGTGTGTGTGTGTGTTTAAATAGTCTGTATCGAGGGATGCCTGATCTTAAATAATCATATTCATTATTTATGATTTCAATCTTATTAAACTGAGTATATTTAAATAGAGTATGTTGCTTGCTTTTAATGATGATGGTGTCTTTTGTAATTTTAAGTACCATGTTTTTAATTTAAAGAGTGGATGTGTACTGTAACTGTGCATGCACATGTGTGTGAGTGAGTGTGTGTGTGTGTGTGCGTGTGTGTGTGTTTGGGTGGGGGAAATTGGGTGGGTGGGAGGGTGTGTGTGGGAAGAGTGTTTGTGCTTGCATGAAGATATTGTACTGATAGGATTGTTTTACTATGGATTCTTATACTGGCAGTTTACGCCTCTGTGTGTGTGTGTGTGTGTGTGTGTGTGTGTGTGTGTGTGTTGTCCTGGTATATGGTTGCTGTGCTGTCAAATGAATTTTCCATTTTTTGGACGAATATAATTGTTATCCTGTTAATCATTTCTTACTAAAACTTCCACCTTAATTTTCAATATCATTTTTTATTCAAATCATAAAACGACACATTTTGGATAGAGGAATCTCTCATTTTTTTTTTTATAGTGGTACTAAACAGAGTAATATCAAAATACTATTTTAATGCATTGGACTGGGGCATACCCAATCCTGAGCTTAGGGGCCCAGTGGCTGTTGCTCATTGTCCACCGCTTCTAGTTTGTCTTTTTCCCCTTTGTTGTTTTGGAGATGATAAAATTCACCTTAATACTTATCCTTTCTATCCTGTTTGTTTTGTTTCTAAAGGTATGAAGTGCTGCCGAAATAAAGCAACTGCCATGGTGAAAGAAATGTCTGCGCTCAGCATGCATGACCTTGCCAGACGGATGCAGAGACAGCCTTTCAGCATTGCAACTGATGGAAGTAATGAGAAGGACAAAAAACAGTTTCCTCTGGTTGTCACCATTGAAGGAGCAAATGGTTTGGTGTCTCCAGAATTGCTGGCTCTCCCGTTCTCCATGAATCCTCGACTGGTGAGAACATTTTTAAATTGATGCATCATGAGCTTCAGGCCCAGGGTGTTTCCTGGAGGAATTTGGTTGCATTTGGTTGCGACAACGCCAATGTAATGACTGGTGTTCACAAGGGCGTGTTCCATTTTGTCCAAGCTGAGCAGAGCGAAGTTCACCTGGCCAGATGCTGTCTGCACCTGGTGCATATTGGGACACAGAAAGGGGCTGGGCTGTCTCCCTCCTGTGGGCGACATACTGGTGGATATTTATCATTACTTCCAGAAGAGCGTGAATAGGCAAGAGGAGCTAAAGAACCTTCAAGTTATGTATAGTAAGGACCAACGAAAAATGCTCAAGCATGTGAGCACCAGATGGCTGAGCATCGGACGGTGCATCATGCGACTGCTACAGAACTGGGAACCACTGCTTCATTTCTTCCGAGAAGAAAAAAGAAAGCTTGAAGAAGCAAAGAAAAAGAAAGAAGAGGGAAAACAGAGAAAAAAGGAGGCAGTAAAAGAGAAGGAGGCCAGTTCTACATCAACTGAAGTTTCTGAAGAGTCAACGACATACTCCATCAAGAGGGTGGAGTTGATTTATACCTTTTTGCGATCACCAACCAACAGGCTATCCATGTGTTTTTTGTCATACACTGTCAAGGTGTATGACAAGATTCTGCTTCACCTGCAGTCAGACGCCCCTATGATCCATAAACTGCAGCAGAACTTAGAGGAACTGATTAGAGATCTCTACAGAAGATATCTCCTTCCTGCAGCAGTTGTAGACAAACCACTGAAAGAGGTCCAATACAAACTGAGGGAGAAGCAGAAAGATGATTCAGACCTGCTAATTGGATCCAGCGCCAGAGAAATGCTCCAGCAAGCAAAGGAACACAATCTGCGAGATGCCCGCATTGCTGAGTTTTTTTTTATCTGTTAGAAGATACTTTGAAACTACAGTTTGCTACTTGCTGGAAAAACTTCCTTTGGAGAACACAGTTCTGCTTGCTGCTCAGGTTGTAGACCCTGAAAGAGGTTGGTGGCAAAGGCCAGTGACATTGAGTTTTTAGTCAAAAGGTTTCCTGTTCTGCTTCCACAAGGCTGCACATTGGATGACATTCAGGAAGAGTTTTCAGCATATCAGTTCATGAGCAGCCATGACATTGATCAAATCCTGGAGGAATCCCAAATTGATGACCAGACAGACAGAGTAGACTGGGTGTGGCACCAGCAGCTTGGCAAGAGGCATCCTGCAGTCCAGAAGCTATCATGTGTTATGAAGGGGATTCTGACCATCCCCCACTCTTCTGCTGCCTGTGAGAGAGTATTCTCTATGGTCAGAAAGACATCTACAGAACAGAGGTCTTCGTTATTGCAAGAAACCACAGAAGCTTTGCTGGTTCTCAAAGCAAAGCCAGGGAATGCTTCTGATATTGAATATTGTGAAAAGGACCTTCAAGCACTGAAAAGTGCTTATTACAAATCTTTGAATCAATAGTTGCATAGCTGAAAGTTTCAGAAGTACTTGTAGGCTTAGTGGAACTTTTTTTTTGTAAGAATTAATTAATCTTCCCATTTTTCATTTTAATCTTGTGTTTTTGTGATCCTGATTTTACTCACTCATTACAGTCTGCTAGTGGGTGCAAAACTATGTGGAAATATCTGCTGGATGTATTGTGGACATACAAAGATATGTGAGATCACGTATGCGAACATAGTTCTGCTGGATGGTATACTATGAACAGACAGTTTTTTGTGTGTGATCACTGAAGTGAAGCTACTGATGATTGTGAAGATGTCTGCTAAATACTATGGACAGAAAAGCTGGATGCACAAGTCGAAGATTAATATGACAATGAAAGTGCCTGGACATCGCTTTAAATTTGGCAAATAAGAAGGTATGTCGTGTTCAATAAGACTGTCCAGAGTATTTAAGTTTTAGAAAGGTCTTTTTTTGTCAGTAATACAGTAACAAAGGTATCCAGAGATAGAATGCTGTTCATCAATTGTGTCATACTATCATAGGCACATTATCTTAGAGCTGCTGTTTAATGCATTACGAAAAATACCTAACGATTGGAATCTCCCTATTTGGACAAAAATCTCCCTATTTTTGGACCCAGTGCATCAATCAGTTTTATCATTTTCAAAGTAAATGGGCCGCTTGAAAACAGTGATCATGAAGATCATTGTATATAACTGAAACGATGCTGTTTCTCAAACGTCGGATCATGATGATTATGGTTATGACAGGAATGTTCAGATTGACATGTGCATAAAATGCCAGGACACTGCAGATTTAGAAATTACAATGCAGACAGTATGATTATCATGCAGTAGATGTGTTTTGGGTCAAAATGATGATTTAGTGCACAGTTTGTTGTTTGGGGTAAAATGAGGAATCAGTGTGTTAACTTTTTTGGTTTGTTTTGGATCAGAATGATGATGCAGTTTTTTTTTTTTTTTTAACTTTCTGTGTGCTTTGGATCAAAATAAAAGGTTGGTTTGCTTCTTGTTTGTTTGGGGTCAGAGTCATGGTTTTGTTTACTTGTTTTTATTTTGGATAAAAATGAGGACCTGGTTTCAGGAAGGAGGTTGGGGGAAGGGGAAGAAACAAGACGGTGCAGGGGGGGGGGGGGGGGGGGGGGGGGGGGGGGGGGGGGGGGGTCATAAGAGGTCAAAAGGATGGGATGAGTTTACTTTTTGTTTGCATTGAAGTTATGGTTTGGTGTATCTTTCTGTCTTTTCTTTGTGTTGAATTGATGGTTTGGTGTATCTTTCTGTCTTTCTTTGTGTTGAATTGATGGTTTGGTGTATCTTTCTTTCTTTCTTTGTGTTGAATTGATGGTTTCATGTATCTTTCTTTCTTTGTTTATGTTGAATTGATGGTTTGGTGTATCTTTCTTTCTTTGGGGGCGATGATATTGAGAGTTAGCTCGTTGATTTTGGTTGAGAGTAATAGTTTGTTACAATCAATCAAAAAATGATGATTTTTGTTTGCTTGCTGAAAGGATTTTCTTTTAGTTCTTGTTGTCATGGTGGTTTTGTTTGGAATGAAAATGTTGGTTTGTACAGTATTTGATGATCTAGACTGATTATACTTTTGTCGTTTTTGGGACAAATGCTTATTGTTCTTTTGTCTGTTTGAGACCAACATTTATGTGTTCTGGGTCAAAGCAATACTTTATTGTCAAGTTCCATGTCCAGTTTATGGTGGGTTAGTTTTTGGGTCACATTGAATTTGTGACAATTAGGTTCATTTTTGTACCAATAGGTCTCCACACCTCTAATGTTGTTTGCATGTAAATTCCTTTTTTTGTGCATAAAATGTCAAAACATGTGTCAGTCATGTAAATTCAAACTATTTAGTTTTTGTGAATATCATTGTGTTCAGTGATTACTTTTATTCAGATGCATGTATACCCCTGGACAAGTTGTTAGAGCATTTTACATGTGATGTTGAAGGTCATTACATTTGTACTGCTGGTGGGGTCAGATGTTTATGGCTGGAGAACCTCCATTGTCCACCCTGCAGTAAATGGGTACATGATTCAGATCAGGGAAGACTAATGCAGTGGAAGGAGAAGAATGGGCTCCATCTTCCATAATGCTGTAACTCACACACAGGGCACCTCTGCACAGTTGACTGCCCCAAACCCATTGGCCTACAGGGACTTCACCCATTAAGACAATCATCAGTTTGCCAAACATGAGATGTGAAATTCTAGTGATAACCGCTGGAGTATGGTGTGAAATGGTGTAGTGGTAGTAGCGATAATGATATTGATGATGATACAGAACACTGTTTCTAAAGCGCAGTATCTGGTACCTGCAGCTGAGTGTGCTGGGCACAGGCATTTCACCGGAATCAAAGACACTTTGCAGACCACACCTCCTTCCCCCTCCTCGTCCTTCTCACAACCCACTCACTCATAAATCCTTCCCCTTATCCCCCTTTCTCCTCACCGACAACACCCTCCCCAACACACAAAGCTTACAACACGGCTCAAAGGTCTGCTGGTTGAAAACTGGTTCAGGCGTAATTTTGAAAAGTTATTGATAAAGCACTGCCAAAAAAAAAACGTAGACAAAACAAATCACAAGACAAAATGATGCCTTTTGACCTCTTAGGTCTTCTTCAGGCAGAAGATACACAACACTCGGGACAACGAAAAGGCAATTCTGTTCCAGTAGTCAGTGGCTTGGTTACTGAATGGGTCTATGGAGACTGATTACTTATCTTCATCCAATTCGCATGACTCACAACTAAAACTTAAGAACGTTTTACAAACATACGTGTCTTCTAAATACATAAGAACGTGGATGCGTTGTAGAACGATTACTTACCTTCATCCAGTTTGCATGACTCACGACTAAAACTTACAAAACCTTTAACAAACATACACGTCTTCTGAATACATAACAATGTGGATGAGTTGTTTCTCCATCAACTTTGACGCATAGATTAATTTAAAGGAGGAAAAAAAAAAACATTGAAACGTTGCTTTTGTGTGTGTGTGTGTATGTTAAGACAGTCTACATAGAGCCATTCAGTAACCAAGTCACCAAATTGGATGAAGATACATGATTGCTCGTTCATTTTCGTTGTTCAGAGTAGTGTTGTGTATCTTGCCTGAAGGAGACCTAAGAGGTCAAAACTTGTGTTTTGTCTTATAATTTGTTTGTCTACATTTTTGTGGCGGTGCTCTATCAACAACTTTTCAAATTTCTTTAGATTTCCACCTGCAATCGCCTCACTTTGCAACTGGGTTCAGGTGTGTTTTAAGGCTGTGATGAGCTGATGCCCAGACAGGATGGCAGCAAGTTTCAACCCTGTGGAGCTGAGAAACTGAAGCTGTGTGTGGTCCCATGGTCGTTACACTGGTCAACACTGGAGAGCGTTAATTGAGGATGTCGTAAGAGGCCTTGCTCACTTCTATTCCTCCTTTTTCTTTTTTTTGACATTTTTTTTCATGTATATATAGTTGTATATATGCATTAGTTTTGAGATTCTGATGAGTGTACTGAAATGTGTCTGAAAATTGTGTGCCCCCTTCCAGGAGTGATTCACATTCAAGGCTTTCTAACTAAAACAGATAGACACTCTGTTCTAGTAGTCGGCAACTTGGTTACTGAGTGGGTCTATGTGGATATGTTAGGTGTGGAGTGTTATGCCAAGGCTATACCCTCAAGGTCTAACTTTCCTGGTAATGGGAAGAAATTGCCTGTTAATACCTCTCAGAATACATGACAGACTAAACTGAACTTAGTGGTTTATTGTGTGATGGTATTGTATAGCCAGTTAACACCTCTGATCTCAGAACACAAAGACTAAACTGAACTGGTGGTTTATTGCATGATGGTATGTATTGCCAGTTAATACCTTTCAGAATACATAGACTAAAACTGAACTGGGTGGTTTATTGCGTGATGGTATTGTATTGCCAGTTGATACCTCTCAGAATACATAACGGGCTAAACTGAACTGAATGGCTTATTGTGTGATGGTATTGTATTGCCTGTTGATACCTCTCAGAGTATAGCATACTAACTACTGTGAACTGAATGGTTTATTGCATGATGGTATTGTATTGCCAGTTAATACCTCTCAGATACATGACAGACTAAACTAAACTTAATGGTTTATTGCGTGATGGTATTGTATTGCCAGTAAATACCTCTCAGAATACATAAACAGACTAAACCGAACTGAATGGTTTATTGCGTGATGGTATTTTATAGCCAGTTGATACTTCTCAGAGTACATAGCAGACTAAACTGTGAACTGAATGGTTTATTGCATGTGGTGTATTGTATTGCCAGTTGATACCTCTCAGATACATGACAGACTAAACTGAACTTAATGGTTTATTGGTGTAATGGTATTGTATTGCCAGTTGATACCTCTCACAATACATAACGGGCTAAACTGAACTGGGTGGTTTATTGGTGCATGATGGTATTGTATTGCCAGTTGATACCTCTCAGAATACATAACGGACTAAACTGAACTGAATGGTTTATTGGTGTGATGTATTGTATTGCCAGTTGATACCTCTCTGAATACATAACAGACTAAACTGAACTGAGTGGTTTATTCGTGTGATGGTGTTGTGGAAATCATCCACTGTTTAGTGCTTAATGATTATGGAAAACTGTTATTCAGTCATGGTTGAACATTTGTATTAGTGTTTAGAAAGAGAGGTTGGTTACCGCCAAGGACATAGACAACCAAAGTACAGGACTAGACAAATGCATTTCGACCTCTTGGGTCTTCTTCAGGCAAAAACAAATAACATTTAGGACAGTGAAAAAAAGAATGAGAAACCACTCATCTTCTCATATTTGGCACATGACCAAAATGGCCGCCGGACGTTTTTGCCTGAAGAAGACCCAAGAGGTCGAAATGCGTTGTGTTTTTGTCCTGTACTTTGCCTATGGCCTTGGCGGTAACTAACCCCCCCTCTCTTTCTAAATACTGATACAAGTTTTGCTTCATTTTCCACCCTCAGTAACTCCATTTTGAAACTAATGATGATAATATCGAAAATAGGGTCGGTTGTACTGGCAATGTTTGTTTTTGTTGTTGGTTGGGTGGACAAATTTAGGGAAAACGGGGGGGGGGGGGGAAGGTGTGTTGGAAAGGGGAAGGAGGGGGGGGTCAGGGGTGGAGAAAGGAAAGGGGGGTAGGGGAGGAAGGAGGGGGTGGGGTGGTGCTCAGGGACTCGTACTGGATTTCTTTTTCTCAAAAAGCTGTGAACTGTGATGCATTTTAGTGTGCTATATTCAGGGGGTTGTTGCTGTTGTTATGCTTTTCCTGAAAATGCATTTTTTTTCAAATGAGAGTCTAATCTCTAGCACTGTCCCTTATGCTCACTGTCAAAGTGTCATTGCATATGGATCCCCCCCCCCCCCCCCCCCCCTCCTCCCTCAGAAGGGGCTGTGGCCTATTCTGAATAAGATATTTTTCCTCCATTTTCCTTCTCTCTCTCTCTCTCTCTCTCTCTCTCTCTCTCTCTTATATTGTCAGTCACCCACCTATCAGTAACTTGCATTCCATGATGCAGTAGTAGTTGTTGTTACTGTCCAATCAGGGTTGATCACACCATCTGTTGTTTCACAAAAGTTTAAACTGAATACTTTTCCAATCCATCTGACCAGCATTGAGTAGTCATACTCTTTGTTGCTGGTATTTGTCAGTGTTACCAGTGCATCATGTGATTTGATGGTTGTTGTTAGCATCCTGTTGATTTTGGTTATGCACAGTGTACTGTTACTGTCTGAATCTGTACAGTCTTTTCTGTGGGCTCATCCATCTGGAAATTAGTGTAGTGAATATTTTGTTGTGAACATGGTAACTCGGTAACATAAATGAAATTTAAAATGTTACCATCCAGCCAACAAAATTATGAAGTGCTGTTATGACATTGGGTTTTGTGTATTTTAAACTTACACTTCTCCATGATCGAATTTATGATTGAATCAGCAACAGTGAAAGCCACTGTATTGCCCTTGGTAAAAATATCAAGCATTCTCATCCTGGTACACACTTAGATGGCAAGTTATTGGTCAATCAGAAGAGAACATTGTTTACAAGGTTTGTGTTTTACCAAGACGTTTGAAATGGTCCACCGCACCTCAGTGGGCTGTCTGCTCACCAGAGGTAGCTGTGGGGCAGTGTGGTGAAAGTGGACGAATCAAGAACACTCTAGTGTTTTCTCAAGCTTCAGCGGGGTTGCCTGACAAAGCACAATGTTTGTAAACCGAGGACCAGATCACAGTAGAGCTGGTCCCACAGTGTCTGTTCTGTCGTCCGGTAACTCCGTGAAGCCTTGTTTCTGTGGGTATGTCTGGGGAGATGTTTGGGTATACATGGTATCTGAAATTCTGTGCCAGAAGTTTCCACTTTGCTGCCACACTATGGCCAATCTAGAGGTTGTGAAATTGTATGCAGTGTCCAGAGTGGATACTAGCTTCTGGTCTGCAGTGTCTCTTTGCCTAAACAGCTTTTTCTTTATGTGTTTTTGTGGTACATTTATGTTATCGTTGGTTGTTAAACTTTCTTTCTAACTCTTGGACTGATTGTTAATTAATGGGAAATATCTGGCACCGGCAGCACAACGTGATTTTAATGAGGTCTAAAGGACACCAGTAGAGTGGTTATGATGGTGTGTAATATATGTATGATTAGTTCTCTTCAGGGAAGGTCTTCTCCCCAGGGCAGTGAGTGACAGCCCTGATGCAGTTCTGTTTGGTCAGCCGTGCTACTAGAAAAAAAAAAAAAAAAAAAAAAATAAACTACTATCAAATTTTAAAAAAAATCTAAAACCCTGGTATATTTGTACACCAGGATTATACATAAATTGAATCTTTATTTCATCAGTATGAAAATGCAGTGAATATGGAGAATGAGTGTGAAGGGAATGGGGTACCAGTATTCAGAGTGACATGAATAAGTCCAGGAGCCACTTGGGGACAGTGTCCCAGCAAGTCACTGCCACTCAGGACCAGTTCAGCATTGACAGACAGATGGAGCAATCTTTGTGAAAAAAAAAATACTGTGCACAGTACTGCTAAAATCTTTTTATGAAATACAGACGCATGCATTTGTGTGATGATGATGTTTAGCATCATATTCACTTGTTGCTGTATGCTCAGTGCCTGTTGATTGTGTGTGTGTGTGTGTGTGTGTGTGTGTGTGTGTGTGTGTGTGTAAGTGTTGTGTATGAGGTTGTGCATTTTCATAAGACCATGTGCATCACTACCTCATGTATTATACCTACTTACTGTGATAACTTTGAACTTTCTTCCCACCCACCCAACCCCCAATTGCCTCTCTGTCCCTCCATCTCTGCGCGTAAGGTAAAGTAAGGTAATGTTGCTTAAAGCCCAGCTGACTGCAAGGGGCCGTATCAGGTCTGTCACTGCGTTGAAGTCAACTCACAAGTCATATCTCTTGGCTGGTGTGTGCGCATGCAAGTGTGTGTGTGTGGTGTGGGTGTGGGCGTGTGTGTGTGTGTGGTGTGTGTGTGGGATGTGTGTGTGTATGTGTGTGCACATGCAAGTGTATGTGTGTGGTGTGTGTGTGTGTATGTGTGTGTGTGTGTGTCCATCTACCTACAACATCGTAATGAATGTTTGGTTTTTTAGCAGTTGTTGTTGAGTTTTGTTGTTGTTGTTTTGTCAATCCTGTAACCGGAGGACCTGTAGTGAAGTGGTCAGAGCATTTGCCTGTGGAGCTGATGACCACGAGTTCAAACCACACAATGTGTTGGATTGTTTTGGCTTCAAAACCCCTCTCAGTATGTGGGTACCAGATTCAGTTCAGGAGAGGTTAAAGGTTGGGGAAAGAGAGGGATGGTCCCCGCTGTCCATCATGCTGTGCCCAAGACACCGTGACCCTCTGACATTTCACTGCCACTACGGCTGACAGGCTGTGGGAATGCTAACCCTGTCGATGACGTTATCGATGTAAATGTTTTGAAATGCTGTTGCTGTAGTTTTCCTCAATGGTTGGGCTGGTACCATCTTATCATGTCCCTATGGGATGAAATGTTGCCTTGTGAATCAACAGAGAGATCCTTCCATTACCTTTTCTGTCTTTTTTTTCTTTTTTTTTTTTTTATCTGTCGATCATGGTACTTTTTTTCATTAAAAGTAGGAGGCAGCAGATGACTTCATATTGTTGGCACGGGTATCCATGGCTTGTATACTGTTCCAAAAAAGGTACACATACACATACATTTTCACCGAGTTGCTTTCCACCTACTGACGTCCATTTCTGGCCAGTGATAAGGTGCTGAACTCCACAGGTGCGGTTATGCTCTGATACACTGTCAAAGTCCACACCTCGTAATGAGACAGAAATACATCTTATTTGTATTGCAACGCATTTATGAATGTTACAAACATGACTCATTTCCAAATATCGCACTTTTTTTTTTTTCCTTTTTTATTTCAGCATAGTTTTGGTTTTTGTTTGAGTCTAAGCCTTGTTGATGCATATGCATGTTACTTTTGGCGGGGGGGAGGGGGGATTTGGGGGAAGGGGAGCTGGCATTAATGATAAGTTACTTTACTGATCTCAGGGTTTATTGCTGGTGTGTAAATTAAGATGCTGCGGGCTTTTTTAACCAGTATCATTTTTTAGTTGTTGATTTATTGTAAGTGACCAGTTTAATACATTCCATACCGGTAGCACCATGTACGTTTTTGTAAGCTGCTCATCCCATTGTTTTCTCTGGTTATGTTTTCACCGGCCTCCATCAGTTTATTTTATCTACGTTGGCAGATCACTATAATCTATGGAATCCATGAAAGTAAACATGGCAGAAGGGGGGAGCTATGGTTCAAGAACAAATCCATTCCATGTTGGTGTGGGTCCCTGGTGTAGGGTCAGATCACAAGGGCAGATACAGGGTCAGTCCCCCAAGATCAGGCAAAAATGAGCAGACTGATTTGGACAAAACAGGGCGGAAATATGCAATGAAGCGTTAGTATGACGCCATTGAACTTTGGTGTGGATCTGAACCAGAAGGCAAATCCAGAATCCATTTTCTCTGCGGGGGTCTGTGATCTCCCTTGTGCCATTCTGCTGATGAGAATTGATGTCAACACTATGCTGGACAGAGCAAATAATCTATAGTAGGGCTAAAAACGAATTTTGATGTATAAAAAGAAAACATAGACAGACATTCACTAAGGTTGGAATTCTAGCCGTTTCAGCAGATTGTTAGCTTGAAATCTTTCTGTTTTTATTTTTCCCCCCCTCCTTTTAATTAAGTGGTCTGTGGCCTTATTAGTGACATTTGACTGTGGATTAAACTCTTATTTATGTCAACGCATTGTTCATTCTTTTGCTGATAATTTTTCGGCAGCTGATTTGTGATTTTCTTATATTTGTTAAACCAGACTGATTTTTTTCCTCTTTACATATAAAAAGTGTGTATGTAATATTTCGCGAAGAGTTTTCAGAATGTAATCAGAAAACATTTTTTTTGTGGTTTCGTTTGTTTGTGGAAAATGGTAATCATGTGCGTACGTACTGTATGGTTAATGTGGTAACAGTTTACGACCAGGTTAGGAATATTTTTTTTCCCATGGCCTTGCTCACCTCATTTTTCATGAGGATTAAGATTGAATATTTCTTATTTGAATAAATGGCATGGAAAAACAAGGGAAGGGTGTGTGTGAGTGTGTGGGTGAGTGGGTGTGTTCACACATGGGCGTGTGTACATATTCCTTTGTTCATCAGTTTAAGTGGGTTTATTTTCACTCCGTGATTTGCAAACACCTTGACTAGTTGAGAAAAAAAGTGTGTGTGTGCATGTGTGTGTGTGTACAGGTGGGTAGGATGATACATGTGTGTTTTTGTTTGATGGGTGGTTTGGCTAATGAGTGTTTATGAAAGATGTAGTCTCACAATTATAATCTCTAAACCTGCTCATTATTACTTCTTGATCCGCTTAATGAACTTACCACAGTATTTAACAATAAACTAGAGCTAACTGACCAACCAGTTGGCAGCCAGCAAGCCAGTTGCCCTACTACCGAGTCATCAGAAATGAAAAAGAAAATACTGATTTCAATTTGACTTTACAAAAGTCATCAGAATGAAAAAGAAAATACTGATTTCACTTTGCCCTGCTGCCATAGTCATCAGAATGAAAAAGAAAATACTGATTTCACTTTGCCCTGCTACCAAAGTCATCAGAATGAAAAAGAAAATGCAGATTTTACATTGCCCTAAACTAAAGTCAAAGAAAACGAAAAAGAAATGCTGATTTCACATTGACCAACCACCAAAGTGATCAGAAATGAATAAGAGAAAACTGATTTGACATCGCCCAATCACCAGAGTAATCAGAAATGAAAAAGAAAATGCTTCTTTGACATTGCCCAGCTACCAAAGTAATCAGAAATGAATAACAAAAGACTGATCAGATTACTGGTTGAAATTTTCAAAACGCAATGAATAATAGTTCAGTTTGTATTTCAATTTCCTTACCCTTTCAGACAATATTTTTTCTGTTCCCACCTCCCCCATCCCCTACCCTTTACATATGAATATCACGGAAACTGCGATCAAAGAAATGGAAATTAATTATTGCTTCAGTTTTTAAAGTGAGAGAAGATAATCAGTGGAGCGCTCCCCCACCCCTACCTCCACCTTCTCTCCCTTATGTGTTACAGTGAAGGTTCTGATTTCATTGAATAGGTGTTACAGCAATATATTGATAATGTCGTCAATAAATACATTTGGCTCAACAATCCAATTTTAAATGCAGTATATATACACATATAGATTCACATACATGATTGTTTTTATATATATATATATATATATATATAATATATATATATGTACATGCATGCAATACATATGTACACACACACACACACACACACATGCATACACATAAATGCTCTCTCTCTCTCTCTCTCTCTCTCTCTCTCTCTCTCTCTCTCACACACACACACACACACACACACACATGCATACATGCACACACACACACACACAAACACACACACTACATACATATATATATATGTGTGTGTGTGTGTGTGTATGTATGTGTGTGTGTGTGTGTGTGTAAAACAGTCCTACCCCCTCAGCCCCTGTCAGCCCTCCCCTCTTCCCCCCCCCACCCACCCCCCAAAAAAGAGAAAAAGAAAAGAAAGAAACAATCCACATCATCTCTAACTTCAAAGCTGTAGCATCATGTGTCCGAATGTGTTGACAGGTTCATTAGTTTAAAGAAACAAAAGAAAGAACTGACAAATGTTTATCAGAGTAAAACCCACACACACACATCTTATAACACTGTAGACTATTCAATGGAGGGTCACTTTCTGTTAGCATATTCAAACTATCTTTTTTTTTTTTTTTTATCAGATATTGAAAAAAACTAGACCACCACCCCCACCCCCACCCCACCCTGTAGCTTCCACTCTACCCACCTCCCATCCTTCACCTCATTTACCTCTGCAATACTGAAGTGCATTAAAACTGTTCACCTTCAGTATTTTTAACCACCACACACACACACACAAGTTTCTCACAGCCTCTTCTGCAGTCTCCCCTGACCTGTATCTTGACTTCCCCGATATCTGTTAACCTCGCCTCTAGCCCTCCCTGAACAACCCCCCCCCCCCCCCCCCCCCCCCCCCCTCCCCCAATTTTCCCCACCGTCGGTCCTTCACCCTCCACAATTGATACGAGGGTTCCATTTTCACATTTGTGACACAAAAGAGACACCATAGTCTAGTTTTAGGCTTGGCGGCGGTCAGGCCCAAGCAGACGATGCCGGACGGATACAAACGAATGGGTTCAGTTCAAAGTACAAAAACTCAACGATTTTCAAAGTTTGCAGTGAAAGAAGATTGGGTATATTAAACACACTCGTCCTTCTCAACCTTCGTCTCCGCTTTTTTTCCTCCATATCCCACTCTTTTTGAGGTTCTTGTGAAGTAATGTCCATAACGACCTGTTCACCAGGATGATTTTGGGGGAAAAAAAAAAACAAAAAAAAACAACTCTTTCAATACCTCCTCCATTGTTTGTTTATGATCTATGGGGAAAAGAACGGTTTGTACAGACTCCTTTCCTCAATAAGTATTTCTTTGTTCGCTCCGTATTTGCTGTATTTCTAAAAATAGAACTACCGTTTCTTTTTTTTTGTCCCGGCTTTGACATGGCGAGCGTGCGTGGTACTTTCTACTCTTCGGCACTACCTACACACACATCTATGTCTTCGGACAGCAGGACTGATGATGCAATGCATTGTCGTCTGGTGTTTGTAATGGGCCCAGTGTGGGTGGGCACGTGACCAGGTGTGGGTCCTTCTCGTGGCCAATGTCACCACTGAAAGTTTTCACGTGGTAGGGCTGCACGGAAGAGGAGACCACATGTTTTCCCATTGTTGGAGACGGCCTTCATCAGGTGAGCACCGTTTTTTTTTTTGTCTGTTGACATTTGTCAAGCTTTTTTTTAATCATGAATACCACGTTTTTAGTATATATTCCGGGTACACATGAATCTTTTCCTTAACCGTGTGTCGGTTGTGCTGTACAAGGTAAGTGATGTTTTTGATATTTTTCTTTCTCTCTTTTGTTTTGGAGTTGTTGAAACACTCAGAATTTTTGTGGTGTTATTTGTGTATAACTTAGAATCGCTTTACACGTGTTGTATGTTTCAGTGACGTTGTCGTCCGTTTGATCTTATTTTAATTTTACCAACGGCCACCTCATTTGTTGGCGTGCGTATGTCACGGCATATGTTCATTGTGCTAAACATTTGAAGATAAATGTAGGTTAATAACTTTCATTATTATAAAAAATGGCAAAAAACATGAATTTAACAAGTGATGAGTGGGTAAAGGAAAAAAGATGAAGTAAATGGTACGTAATAATAAATATATGTGTTGCAATTGTGAGTAATTTTCATTAACAGTATGACTTACTATGAGAAATGCAATTGTGAGTAATTTTCATTATATGAGAAATACTGTACCTGTTTTTGAGTGCAAATTATACAGCCTTCTTGCACATTTTCCACATACGGCTGATTGGCGTCAAATAGAGACACACCACAGTCCATAATTCTGCGGTGTTCTCACCACCAAGTGTTCAAAACAGAATCCAACAGCACCCCAAAGCAGTCAGCGAAGGTTAGTAAATGAAACAAAACGAAAGTGTGGAGAAGAAAAAAAGTTTGCTGAAAAACTGAAAACATTCTGCGAACAGTATAAAAAGTAGAGGGACAATCTTTGAGCCTATTATATGTTTGAGGATCCATTCAAGGATGCAAGGGAGATCAAAAGATATGGAACAGTCTGAGTGGTGTTTGTTTTTATGTTTTACTATTCATGGCGTATATATGCATTTATGTTTGTATATATGCATCTGACGTACGTGTGTGTGTGTGTGTGTGTGTGTGTGTGTGGAGGGGGGGGGGGAAGGGAGGGAGAAAGATATTTTCCTCAATCCGTTGGTGAGGTAACATTTTGGCTTTTCACCGCGGCGATAACTACTGTGTACACTTTCACGTCCCCAATTTGTGTTTTGAAAATATCTCGTGGCTACAGCTCGCGGGAAAATGGCCTCCATCATTTTTGGGGCAGTGGAAAAACATAATTGCACAAACAACATTTTGGAAAGGTTAGGGGATTAACTTCGCCTGCATACAGGTTCTTTGTGTTAATTCATCAACGTAGGTTCTTTGCGGACATTGGCTGCGCGGCATCACTTGCTGGACAAATAGGTAAACAGCTAAGCGAGGAGTTTGCTGATTCGAAACCCCCGATCTTTCCTCGCCGACCACAAAATCCTCCTTTCCGCCGTTGCAGTTAAAATCAGTCATTTTCTGTCAACAATGAACTGGGCTGTTTGCGTTGATAGCAAAATCGATCTTTTCCTTATCACTATATCAGTTACAAAGGCGATCTTTTTTGGTCAACGACTGAAGTCCACTGTTCGCTTCAGTTACAAAGTCCACCTTTCTCATTAACTACAGATACGCGTGGGTTTTGTTGTTGTTGTTGTTGTTGCTGTTTCTAAACATCAGCTGCAAAGTTGATCTTTTTCCATCGACAATTTTTTTTTTTTTTTCCCTTCAGCTTCAAAGTCGACCTTTTCCCATCAATAACAAAGACCATTGTCTCCCATCAACTGCAAAATCCACCTTTTCCCATCGACAGCGAAGTCCATAAATGACCCCCCCACATCTGGACTGACGCCGTTTCTCTCCCCGAGGCCGTGCAGCCTTTCACCCATCGACAACAAAGTCAGCTTTTCCTGTCAACCACGAAATGTAACCTTTCTCATTTCCAGAACGAAGCTGGTGTTCCGTGACTTTTTTTTTTTTTTTACGGAAAGAAGCTGTGCTGTAAAAACATACCATGCAATCGTCATGTAATGCGCGAAAACGACTTCATGCATTTATATGCAATTCGGGTAAAGTCAAAAGAGCTAATTCCTTTGGAGATCTCAAATCATCTGTCAAAACTGTCTATCGACACCGCATGTGCAAGGTAAATCCCAGTCCTAACCATGTTCTTCTTTGCTTGACTGAAAATACCTGTAGCAATAGAGGCTGCTTTAATCACTTTACAACAGGCATGTCAAAGATGGCGATGACTCATTCAATATGCCGTCGGTGCGACAGGATTTCGATGGTCAATCAAACGAACCGTCCATGTGTCCAAGCTGTAGTCGCTGTCACACGATCGCTCTTTGTTTCGCGGAACCGGATGTGTCTGCACGGCGCAGTTATGACATTCGACTCGTGTCTTGTAGCGTTGTGTCGGTCCCCCTCCTTCCACCCCCCCCCCCCCCCCCCCCCCCCCCCCCCCCCCCAAGAAAAGGCCGGCTGTGGCATGTTTTGCCCCCCCCCCCCCCCCCCTCTACCCCCCGTCCCTTCCCCAAGCTCCCATATTCCCCTCCAACCACACACCCCTTACACCCCCCCCCCCCCCCCCCCCCCACCCCCGGCAAACGCAATCCCCTCACCGCCTCAGCGTGTGTGTGTGTGTGTGTGTGTGTGTGTGTGTGTACGTGTGTGTGTGGCTGTCTTCTGTCTGTCGGTCTCGGTCTCCGTCTGTCTGTCTGTCTGTCTGTCTGTCTCTCTCTCTCTCTCTCTCTCGCGCGCGCGCGCGCGCGCGCGCGCGTGTGTGTGTGTGTGTGTGCGTGTGTGTGTCTCCTTCTCTCTCTGTCTTTGTCTGTCACTGTGTGTGTGTGTGTGTGTGTGTGTGCGTGTGCACGCTCGCGCGCGGCGCGCGTGTTATTTTAGGTATATCAATGAATCTGTAATGTTTCTCTTCCCCCTGCAATATTAAAAGAAAAAGGTTATACGTCGGTGCGATGAGACATTTTTCTCTATGAGAGAATATCGGCTTCGAAAAGCAATAATAGCAGCTTTCATCGGAGAAGGGGGGGGGGGGGGGGGGGGGGGGGGGGGGGGGGGGGGGGGGGGGGGGGGGGGGGGGGGGGGGTCGAGAAAAAAGCACACCAAAAAAAAAGTGGAAAAGAGGACATTATAGCTGCTATCCCTGTTGAACAAAACTTTCTTTTTTTTTTCCCCTTAGGATCACATCTGTTTTCTTTAGGTTACTTACTTCTGTCGCAGAATCATAACTGTTTTCTCTAGGATAATAACTCTTATCCTTGTTTTACATGAGGAAACCGGTGGTATGACGAAGAACACGGCAATAATATAGCAGAAGTAGGTTTGCTCGCTATTGACCCCCTGACAACGCGCGTGCGCACTTCTGGAATTATTCCACGGGTTACTGGCTTTAACAGGAAAATGGTGGCGACCCCAAAAAATTTCAATTGCTTTCCCAGTTGTCGCTGGTTTCCTGAAGGATGGTAACTGTTTTGCCTGCGAAAATAGAGACCATAACTGTAATCCCTGAGGATGACAATTAAAAAGAAAAAATGAATTAGTGTCGATAATGACTGTTTTCCCTCGGGCACAAAAGGAAAACAGTTAAGATTCTTTGGGGAAAAGAGAAAACGTGATCCTAACCAAAGCAGTTCTGGTCCACAGGGATTACACTATAGAGTGTTTTCCCTCAGGGAATGTATGCTCTCTCTGTCTCTCTCTCTCTCTCTCTCTCTCTCTCTCTCTCTGTGTTGTGTCTCGTGTGTCTCGCTTCCGTTCTTCCCTCTGTCTCTGTCTGTCTGTCTGTCTGTCTGTCTGTCTCTCTCTCTCTCTCTCTGGACGGAGTTAATGGAGTGCATACGTATCCTATAATACCGCTTACTACCTCAAATTTTTGGCAGTTCCATTCTTGGTTTAATCACACAATTTTGATTGGTGTAGTTAGTATGGTTTAATGTTAGTTGTTGCCTACACTTCAGACCAGTCAGTTTCAATATAAACATGCATGTGACATCCGCACGCTCGCGCACATAGGCGCGCGCGCGCGCGCGCACACACACACACACACACACACACACACACACACACACGCCTCTTCTCTCTTTCTTTCTCTTTTCCCTGTCCCCTGCTGTTTAAGTCGCAGCTTAGAGCTGATACGAAGCTGAAGGCAATACTGGTGGACTGACCGAAAGCGATAATGTCATCATGGCAGAAGGGCGGACATGAGCGAGGAGCCCAGAAGTTGGGTCAAGGGATAAGGCAGGACAATGAGATGGGCGCGGGGGGGGGAGGGGGGGGGGGGGGGGGGGGGGGGGGATAAGAGATGTGGGGGTCAGGAGGTATCTCATGACTACACTGAATCATGCAAACACGTTACGGCTGATTGCGAGAGAGCCTGCTTTAATCTCGGGTTGTCGGAGGTTTATTCAAACTACCCGATGTTTTGAATGCCAGTTCGATGCTCTGTTCCCGGGACTTAGACTCGTAGACAAGAGTAAAGAGTATGAAGCGGGGGGTACCTCGGCTGCGCACAAAAAATGCCCTTATTTCCGTTTACGGTTGTGGTCAAGGCCGTCAAGTGAACGACAAAATTTTTTTTTCCCCTCGCAGTCGTATGGAAGTTAACAGAACTGAGCGAATTACATCGTCCGACCTATTCCGCGACATTGATAAGAGTCTGATTCAGTTTTTTTTTTCCCCGCATAAAATCCACCTCGTAAGAGAACTGTTATTGGAAGGGCTAGAATTCGTAGGAGAAAATCTTCTAGAGACGTGTTCGGCCATTATGTTTGTCTCCATGCACTAAAAAAATAAATAATAATAATAATAATAATGAATACTTATATAGCGCCTATTCTCAGCTAGAGACCAAGCTCTAAGCGCTTTACAATCAACACTCTTTTACAAACGGGCTGCCTACCTGGATAGTGCCGACTGAAGAGCTGCCAGCTGGCGCTTCATTCAGTCGTTTCCCGTGTCATCCAGTCAGTATCGTTCAATATCGATCAATTATTTTTCCTTACTTCCTTCATTCTTTTCCAT
>JADBJO010001772.1:40000-45000 GCA_016801955.1 Conus betulinus | reverse complement strand
GACGACGACATGTCTCCAGTGGAGACAACTGTGGGCTGGCCTGTCCTGTTTGCCTCGGTCCAGTTGCTTCCCTTTCTCTTCAGCTTTGCCTTTGCGATCGATCTCTTCTCCAGCTTTTCTGAGTCGCCTCCTTTTCCCCCCCCCCCCCCCCCCCCCCCCCCCCCCCCCCCCCCCCCGTTTGTCAGATGCAGCTGACCTCTATGCAGGGCAAGCGTAACTCACTTCATGTGATGAAAACGCCAAGCAAAATCGACTGGTTCATGGGAGTGGCAGTACGTTTCATTGCCAAGGATTATAAATCTAGAGCACCTGGCTTTGTAACGGGCCTTCTGAGGGAACATGAGCTCCCTACCCTCCAGGAACGACGCAAGAGCCTGCGGCTGACCTTTTACAAGATGGTTGAGGGGCTGGTGCCAGCAATCCCTCCTGAACAGTTCCTTGTGCCCTCAGTAACCCGACCAACGCATCCGCCGTCCGCCGAGAAGAACAGACTTCATAGTCAGTAATCCAATGGAGAACTACACACGCAACAACGACAGGTGCTACACAGTTCCAAACTGCAGCACAGAGCAGTACAAACAATCGTTTTTTCAATAAAACTACTATGAGGTGGAACCAACTGGACAATAGTGTTGTGCACTCGGGTAGTACTGAGGCCTTCAAGCAGGCGGTGGCCAAAGCCCAACGCCACTAAACTTTTTCGCTGCGCAGCCCCACCCGTTGCGTCAAACGCCAGATTCCTGGGTGCAGCAACGTAAAAGAACAGATCCAGAGTTGCGAAGTGTGAACGAATGACGAGTGGTGACTGGTAGACCGATCCTTCGATCATGGATCCGTTGACTCACTGACTGGCTGACTGACTGATTGGTGGATTGATGGATGGATAACTGGATAGACAGATGAACTGAAGGAGTCTTTGCGCTGTGTGCTGACAGGTGTTTCTGGTGCGAAAGAACGCTGGACATGATGCAGGTGCCCTTTATGCCATGAAGACCATCAGGAAGGTGAGAAACCAGACATTGGCTCATCATCATCATCATCATCATCATCATCATCATCATCATCATCGCCACCACCATCATCATCATCATTGCCGTCTCGTCATCATCTTCTTCATTATCATCTCATCATCACTATTGTTCCTTCATTACTATCATCGTCCTCTCTGTCTTTCCAGTTCCCCCGCGGTTGTATTGCTATTAGTACCATCTGCTGCTACTTGTGTGTGTGTGTGTGTGTGTGTGTGTGTGTGTTGTTGTTGTTGTTGTTGTTGTTGTTGTTGTTGTTGTTTTTTTCATTTTTACTAGCTTCGGCTATGCTGCCCAGTGCAGGCACGTACGCATGCACACACATACGTGCGCGCGCGCGCGCGCGCACACACACCACACACACACACACACGCACGCACGCACGCACGCACGCACGCACGCACGCACGAGACCACGCAGAGACGGAGAGAGAGAGAGAGAGGAGAGAGAGAGAGAGAGAGAGAGAGAGAGAGAGATAGCTTCCAACCACTACATTTTCCCAGTAATTCCAAATAAGAGTTATCATTACCTTTCACGTCCTGCCCAGTAAGTATCACAGAAAGACTGGAACAGAGTTAAAGAAAAAAGAAGAAGAAACAGAATTGGGAGCAGAAATTACCGAATATCAATGTTGTTTCTTTTGTTTCTAAAGTCTTCACACCTTATTTGATAATTGCAAAAAAAAAAAAAAAAAAAAAGCAAACAAACAACACCAAAAATACGGAATAGAAATGTGCCAGATTCACTTCCAAAGGAAAGCGTAAGACGGCTGACTATTAATTCCATTGTACTTATTTTCAGGAAAGACTCAAGGGCCCAATGGATGTCATCCATACAGTTTCTGAGAGACGTCTTTTGGGGGAAATGGCGGTAGGTGTGACGTGTTCCATTACTTTATACCGTGTTATATATAAGTTTTGTATCATATAAGATAACGTTAGACTACGTTGTACAACGACAATTTTGTCTTGCGCTGTGCTCCCCAATGTTGTCGTTGCATCATGTGTTTATTTCCTGTAAATATGTTATGTACAGCGACGATGCGTTTCAGTGGCGCGGCAGGCTCAGCGTCAAGAGGTGCACAGAACGGTTAAACGCAATCGACTTGTGGACTTATCCTCATCCTTTTTCCCTGCTCCCGCCCCCCCTCTCCTCCCACCCTCCTCCCGCTCCAAACCTCCTCACGGCTCCTTCCAACCCTCTGCCGGATCCTTTTCTTTTCCTTCCAAGTCCCTCTTCCTGTTCCTTCTTCCTCCTGTTCATTTCATATTTCATGGCTTTCCCGGCAGATATCATACGGTCCTTCTTCTCCTTCATATCGGTTCATCCTGTTCCTTTCCGGCTTGTCCATATCATGGCTTCCTTCCTGTTCCTCCTTCTCCTTCATATCATCATACGGTTCCTTCTTCTCCTTCTATCATCTTCCTGTTCCTTCTTCTCCAAGTCCTATTCTTGGTTTCCCCCTGTTTATCTATTCAATTTCTTTTTTTTTATTTCCTTCTTCACATCCTTCCTGTTTCCTTCCTTCAAGTTCTCCTTCAGAATACTTCACATCCTCCGCCTGTTCCTTCTTCTCATCAATCCTCGCCGCGCTCCCTGTTCCTTCCATCTCCTTCACGTTTCTCTTCTTTATCCTTCTTCCTCTTCATCCTCTTCTTGTTCCTTCTTTTCTTGCTTCTTCGTTTTCCTTTCCTCTTCAATCCTCTTCCTGTTCCTTTCTCCTTCAATTCTCTTCCTGTTCCTACTCCTTCAGCCCTCGTCCTGGTCCTCCTTCTTTCTTCTCCTTCAATCCTCTTCCTGTTCCTTCTCTCCACATCTTCCTGTTCCATCTCTTCTTCCTCTTCCTACTGTGTCTTCTCTACATCCTCTTCCTGCATCTCCTTCTCCACATCTTCCTGTTTTCTTGTCCTCTTCCTGCTCCTTCTTGTCCACATCCTCTTACTGCTTCTTCTCCTCTTCCTGCTCCTTCTCCCACATTTTTTTCCCTGTTCCTCCTCATCTTCCTCTTCCTTCTTCTCCACATCGTCATCTTCTTCCTGCTTCTTCTTCTCCACATCCTCTCCCTGCTTCTCTCTTCTCAACATCCTCTTCCTGCTGCCTCCTGCTCCTCCTTCTCCATATCTTCTTCTGTTCCTTTTCCTCTTCCTTCTTCTCCCACATCTTCCTGTTTTCTTCTCCACTTCCTGCTCCTTCTTCTCCACATCCACTTCCTGCGCCTTCTTCTCCACATCCTCTTCCTGCTCCTTCTTCTCCACATGCTCTTCCTGCTCCTTCTCTTCGTTGGTTGTTCTCTCTCCCTGCCGCTTTTTTTTTTTCCTCCTCCGACTCGTGCTTCTTCGTCTTTGTTCATATGCTTTTCCCCTGCTCCTTCTCCTCCGCACTCTTTTTTTTTTCTTTTTTTGCATGTTTACTGTAACAGTCTCATGCAGCTTGCTTCTCCACGTTCTCTTTTTATTCCCTGTCCTTCAAAGCTTCCTTTGTTCCTCCTCTCCTCCTTCTCTTCCACGTCTTGTTTGTATGTCTTCTTCTCTTTCCGCACCTTCTTTCTATTCCTCCTCCTCTTCCGCACCTTCTTTCTGTTTTTCTTCTCTTCCACACCTTCTTTCTGTTTCCTTCTTCTCTCTTCTATAACCTTCTTTGTATTTACTTCTTCTCTCTTCCACATGTCTTTATATTTATTTCTTCTCTTCCACATCTTCTCTGTATTTACCTTCCACTTCCACTTATTTGCATTCACTTCTTTTCCCACATCTTTCTGTATTTACTTCTTCTCTTCCACTTCTTTTGTATTCACTTCTTTTCTTCCACATATTTTGTTTTACTTCTTCTCTTCCTTCCTTCCACACCTTCTTGTATTCCTTCTTCTCTTCCACATCATTGTTTGTATTCCTTCTTCTCTTCCACTTTTTGTTTGTATTCCTTCTTCTCTCCCACATTTTGTTTGTATTTCGTCTTCTCTTCCACGTCTGCTTTGTATTCCTTCTTTTCTTCCACATCTTTGTATTCCTTCTCTTCCACTTCTTGTTTTGTATTCCATCTTCTCTTCCACACTTATCTTCTTTGTATTTCTTCTTATCTTCCACATTATCTTTGTATTCCTTCTTAACTTCCACACCGTTTTTGTATTCCCTCTTTACTTAACGTCGACATCTTCTGTGTATTCTTTCTTCTCTTTCACACCTTTTTTTTTGTATTCCTTCTTAACTTCCACATCTTCTGTGTATTTTTTCTTCTCTTCCATATTTTCTTTGTATTCCTTCTCCCAGTCCACGTCTTCTTTGTATTCCTTCTTCTCTTCCACATCCTCTTTTGTATGCCTTCTTCTCTTCCACACCTTCTTTGTATTCCTTCTTCTCTTCCTATTCTAGATAAATTTATTGATCAATATCATCATTGGAAAATAAAGTCATATGCACAGTCTCGTAATGTGAAACAGCTGCATTGTGTTCTCTCTCTCTCTCACTCTCACTCACACACACACACACACACACACACACACACACACACACACACACAAGACAAACATAAGCAAACATATACTGTGTCGATGCATCATGGCATTCACGAGAAATTGGGCAAGTGTGGAAAAGACAGTAATGAACTGCTCAACCATTGTAGACAAACACAGGCAGAACAACATGTGTGAGGGAACACAAAAGGGTAACAAAGAGAATAATACGTTTATTACTGAAGATGAGATTCTTTTCAACAAACTCTCGGCATAAAAATCGTGAACAGAAATACATAGAAGGGTATGAGAAAAAAAAACGTCAGCGGAATGATTTGTAGAACAAAACTACAATTAAATAACAACAACAACAATATAATGATAACATCAACTACAACAATAACACTAATAATGATAAGAACAAGAAGAATGGTAATGATCATAACATAACAACAACAACACAACAAAAAGAAAGGAGTTTCAAATAGATTGGAGAGTTTTCTTAAAACAAGGCTAAATACAAA
>JADBJO010001772.1:0-30000 GCA_016801955.1 Conus betulinus | reverse complement strand
ATTTCAAACAGAAAACGTTCCTCATTCGGCGTTGCAAGGTCTTGCAAGTTGCGCTGTCTGTGTAACAGTTCCGCCAGGCGCCGGCTGGGTAGAAAAGAGTTGTGTGTGGAGAAGGGGAAAACAACAACTACTACTACTACAAGAACAACATAAACAGAGCAGATTATTGAAAATGATGTCCTTTTGTGGACTTTTGGCTCTTGATTAATGATAAGATTGATCAGGGTTGTTTTGGGAGATAATGGTGTACACATAGAATGAAGCTGAAATGGCGACTTGGTTCTGTATGCTTACTCTGTTTCTCTCTCTCTCTCTCTCTCTCTCTCTCTCTCTCTCTCTCTCTCTTTGTGCACCATAAATGATATGGTCATTTTTCTTTAATTAATAACATAAGTGACGACTCCTCTGCGTGTGTTAACATTTCTGATAAATATGGCTATTTTTTCTGTAATTCCTAAGAAAAATATTAAGCCTCAGCTCTGCGTGTATTTCTTTTATTCATTACGTATATCAAAAATAAATCTTATGTCATGATTATGTCAAGAGTGTGCGTTAAATATCACTACACACGGGTTGCTTCATTACAGATCCTGAGATGTGTCGAAATCTGTTCGGTTGATTAGGCTACGTGTAATGTGTTGCTAATATTATGTTTGCCACAATCGATGGACCTTTACTACAGATGTGTTAATGATTCTCTCTCTCTCTCTCTCTCTCTCTCTCTCTCTCTCTCTCTCTCTCTCTCTCTCTCTCTCTTTAATACATGTACCGTTGTGTTTCTTCTATTAAGCCTCTTAGGATCGGTCTGAATTATCATTGTTTCTTCTTTAAAACACATTTCTTTTATTAACTTACATATGTATGTTATTATACTTTGTAGATAATGTTTAGTTCCAATTATGCGAAATGTCATTGAATAGGATTATTTTATTATAGATATATTGTGTTTTTTTAATATTAATTTTTATATATCATTAATAGGTGTCGAATTGATTTTCATCATAATTTCTCTAAAATAGCCCTAGAGAAGTTTCATTTTGCATACAGAAACGTTGTTTGATGCGTCTTTCATTACTTTAGTGTATTTGAATTATTTTGTATTATCTATTTTTCTGATCAGAAGTAGGCCTAGTTATCTGAAATATTGACAAAAGATCTTTTATTGCAGATGATGATGGTGATTACAAAAATAATGAAAATAATAATAATAATGATAACAATGATAACATGAACATATATTAGTGATGATGATAATGATAGTAATATCAGTGATCTAGACTTATAGCGTACTCATGACAGTCAGTGCCGTAGAAATCGTGAAAGAGTCGATGAAGAAAAATATAAACACCAGAGATCTAAAAAGATACGGAGGTGATGTTGGTTGTTGTTGTTGTTGTTGTGTTAATAGCATGCATCATTATATTTCTTCAAGGATACTTATTTTTCCATAACTGATGTGAACATCGTTGAATATTTTTATATTTACGAATGTTATGTAAAAAAACGCCTGTTTGATAACCAGCCTCTTTATGATGTGACCTCTCTGACATTTTGTTGACCCCTGTTTTTTCAGCTACCTTTCGGTGAAGGTCGCAACTTGGAGGTAAGACGGCTTTGTCTTCTGGATGGTGGTAGCTAATTGTTTGCTCAGTTGGGCACTCCCTTATTCATTCGCTCACATAGAAACTCGTTCACTCTTTTGCTCATGCACTCGCTCGCTCACTCACTCACGCAAACCTCTTTCTCGCGCCATTGGCCCGACTTTATGTACGAATGTTATGTTTCTAGAAATCCTTAGAAGCTTCCTGTTACCCATTTATCTGCCTTAGCGGATCGCCCCCCCCCCCTCCCCCCCCCCCTTTCCAACCTCACCCCTTCCCGTCTTACCCCCTCTTCTTAGCACTTTTGCCCAGGAAATGTGACAGCCAGTTTTTAGATTGTTGTTTTGTGTGCGATTGTAGCTGTATTTAGATTTGCTCATTAATGGTCTGGTTAGCGTGAAGGGGAATTGGAAAAGGGGGGGGGGTGTGTGTGTGTGTGGAATTATGCACTGAACAAGAAGAAAAAAAATGTGTACAGAAAAAAAAGGTAAAGGCATATAATTTCGAACTATTGCTACAAGTGATAGTACGCATTATACCCGGTACACACGCGGGAAAAATAGATTGAAAAGAATTTTTAAAAAAAAAAAAAAAAAAAAAACCCTGTTTGTAGGGCAGTTTGCTTTATTTTATGTTATTTTTTAAAATCTTGCGTGCACGTCATATGTATGTGTTTGGGGTATAAAAATGGACATTCGTTTTGGAGTTATGGGCCTTCCATTGTTTCAGTTTTGGAGCAAAGATCAGCCTCCTTGTTCATCGTCTATAGTTCACTTTGGTTTAGAATTGATGGGATATGATTCATTGCTATTTGAATAATCTGACTGGATTAATGACCTGGTATGACTATGATTGGGTCACTGACACGGGCGACTTCTCCGTCAGTGTTGCGCAGATGGTATTTGTAAATTTTCAATATTATTGAGTTTTTTTTAACGTATTGTGTTTCTGTCGCATAAATGTAAAGAACCATTGTACGTCTGCATATGCAAGATATGAAGGCTTGATATTTATGTGTGCATAAATGTCTTAATAGGGTTATATGTGTGTGTGTTGTATGTGTGTCTGTATACTTCTGCGTATGTTTTGCGGCACATTTGTTGATAATAAGGACGCAGATAAGTCTCTTGTGTGTAAGTGCTTGTATATGTCCAGACACTAAGGCCTCGTGCTTTATGAATTCACGGACCAGCAATATTGTCGTTTCAATTCTTATCATTGCTATGTTTTTCTGGTGCTCTTAATATCAGGATTTTTGCCATGTAATTTGGTGCGGTGTTTTTTTTTTTATTGTTTTTCAATTGTTTTGTTTTCGTTTTTTTTTTTTTTTTTTGTCAAAAGTTTAGGCTGTGTTATTTACATCTCACTTTATTTGGTGGTTAGTTGCATTTGAGCTGTCAAAAGTTTAGGACACATGTCCTAGCTCAAGGAGAATCCACAGGACATTTTGAAAGTCTGTTGGACATGGTTTCAGAACATATAGGCAATATGTTTTTTCACTACTCTTTCATAAACAAATTCACTGGTCATTTTGAAAGCCTGTTGGAACATAGTTTCAGAACACAGAGGGAAAATGTTTTTTCACTACTCAGTACACTTTTTTCGTAAACAAATCCATAGGACAATTTGAAAGTCTTTTGGACATAGTTTCAGAACACATAGGGAATATGTTTTTCACTCGATACTTTTTCATGAACAAATCCATGGGACAATTTGAAACATGCCAGATTGGACATGGTTTCATGTACACTTTCAAAAACAAAAGTGGATTGTCACAGGCAAGTTATACAAAACTGAAGTCACTCCAAACACTTTTTCAAATGCGGTATCTTGTAACTCAGGCGTCGCCGTCGTGTCACACCCAGCAATTACTACATTTCAAACTCCGAAGAAATTCATTCTACTGGCATACATTTGATATGGACTAAGCTTTACATTGGTGTCTCTCTGGCACAGCTGTGACTGTTCTCTTTGTCCTCGTGTGCCACAATGGACAGATCTTGGGTGGCTTGTCTCCCATACGTCCAAATCAAGCAAAAACTGATGACACACTACCCAGTCAACAGCCTCGGTGGTTTCTTCGGAAGCATGGTTTGAAGCGGAACCTCAAGAGTTACTTCCCCCGACGGGAAGATACTCTAACGGTGCCAAAGGTCACACCATGAAGAAGCAACACGCGAAATGGTTTCGGTGTGTGTTCGTAAGTCCATGAACAGTGGATAACTTCACTCAGCTGGGCCGTAATGATTGACTGCCATATCCGCCTGGGCTCAAAACTGTGAGAGCAAAATGACGATTCGGCTGAAAACATTTCCATCGTTTTCAGGAGCAGCTGGTCCTTTGTCACCATGCCCGACGCTTGGCAGAATCCCAGGGCGTAGCAGACAGGGAGGGAGGGGGGGGGGGGGGAAGGGTGCGGATAAACTTAAAAGCTAGGAAAGTTAATTTTCATTCGAAACCAGTTCACATTTTCGAAAAACTCTCGAAAAATCCAGCTTCATTTCAAACTCAAAGATACTAGGAAACTGAAACGTTCACCGTGGTGAAACGGATTCTGGATCCTACAGTTATTTGATCCGGATTCGTGGCAAGATTTAACAGGAACCTCCTGGCGCCAGGTATCATCTTTTCACCAAGTGTTGTTCAAACTGGTTCAGTAGTTTGGGGCCCAATGTTGCAGAGGTTACTCATTGTGGATCCGACTCTTGATCCCTATCCGAGCCCCGAAACCGTACCAACATTTATTACACCGCTCTTAGGCCCCGCTCCATCTTTTGACCAGGTGTCGTTAAATTCGTCGGCAGTTAGGAGGTCATATTGCCAACAGATAAACCAAACTGATGGAATTACGTGGAAACGTCAGTTCCATTGAGAACGTGATGCCATATAAACTTCCTTTCTTTCGTGTGTCTGAAGAGTTTTTGATTTACGGATGAAGAGAAGCGTTCAGTTCAGTGCAGATTTTGTTGTTGTTGTTGTGAAATTATGGCCTGTTTTGTGGTGTTTCTGTTGTTTTTTGTTCTTGTTGTTTATGATGGAACAGTGGGGCTGGTGTATTGACTGGTTGACAAGTTGTTCCCCAACTTAAGATGAAGCTGCGAGTCGGCATACATTTGATAAGTTTTAATAACATTTTTCTTCTTATGTGTACTTGTGTCCCGCCAAATGCCCTATCTCCGTTGGCGAGGGAAAGGCGCTATACTATTGGACTCCTTTAAAATACATACGCGCGCGCGCGCGCGCACACACACACACACACACACACACACACACACACACACACACACACACACACACACACACATATCTCTCTCTCTCTCTCCCTCTCTCTCTCTCTCTCTCTCTCTCTCTCTCTCTCTCTCTCCTCTCTCTCTCTCTCATAATGAGCCAGATCCACTGGCTGTTCGCCCATGATGAGTTCGTATTATAAACAACAGTGAAAACATAGGCCTACTACAGTGTTCCCCTTTTTCTCTTCGCTAGGGAACATATACCTCCCTCCCCAGCCCCACACTCCCTCCCCCCTACACTCCCCCTTCTCTGTCAGGTAGTAATAACGGGTAAAGTCAATTTGTGTGTGTGTGTGTGTGTGTGTGTGTGTGTGTTCGCGTAAGCGCGCGCATATCTATTATTTAATGCGTACGTGTGTGCATTCATGCATTCGTAGACTGTTCATCTACGTTGAACATTTTGTTGATTTGTGTGTGTATATGTGTGTGCGCGCGCGCGCGCGTGCGCTAGTGCGCGTGCGCGAGTGCGTACATGCCTGCGTGTTTGTTGTGAGTGAGCATGTGTATGTGTGTGTGTGTGTGTGTGTGTGTGTGCGCGCGCGCATGTGCGAACGCGTGCGTGCGTGTGTGTATGGCTCTGTCTGTGTGTGTGTGCGTGCTTGCTTGTGCACGTGAATATCATTTCTAAAGCATTTATTTCCATTTTTCATACACGTTCACCGCCCTTTAGATGGTCAAAAACAATACAGCGCGCCACGTCTGCTTACGCAGGAAGCCCAATGCTTGCTGAACATGGTGAGTACACCCTGCCAAATTCTGATGCTGTCAGAGCCTTTAGACGGTGATACAGCCGATAATGATATGCATGGGTGGGAGTCTTCCAGTATAAATACTGAATCCGATGTAGAAAAAAGATAGAAAAAGTGTCGTACATGGAAGTATCTTAAGATACAGCCTTACTTTTTTGTGTTGATGTTCTGAGTCCTTTTTTTCCCCATCTTATTAGATTTCGGTTGGTGTAAGGGGAGAGGTGGCAAGAAAATTTGATTATTTTCTTTCAAAAATCATGTTTTGGGGGTTTTATGTGTTTTTTTGTGCTCAAGAAAGTCTGTTGAAACCATCTGTGGTGTTCATTTTGTGTATTTCACATTTTTCTTAGTAAAAAAATGACTTTATTTGAAGGAGGTGTGTGTGAAAATTGCTCAACTGCTGCTTTATTTTCAAAACGTCGTTTTCTCAAAATCACATTTTTAGACAACGGTTGATGTTCAAGGAACACAATATCTCTGAATGCAGACTAGTTAGCTCGGTAATTTTTTTTTTCCTCTTGATCAGAAATGATTTCTGCATGTAAAGACAATTTATTTATAAGTCAAAATAGCACTTACAATATGCAATTTCTGTTTTGAAAAATTCAGAAGCAATGAAACGTGAAGCCTGATGGCCACGGAAAAAAAAAATTTTAAAAAAAAACAACCCAAAACAAAACAAAAAAAAAAAACCAATTTAGATAAATAAAAAAAAACCTTTTGTAATTGCATTACTATAGTTCAGCAAAAGTCATGTTTCAAGTGCCTAAGATATCTGCTATGATAGAAATACAATTCTTGTTATAAACCATTTTTTTTTTTTTTTTTTTATCATTTTGCCCCCATTTGTGGTCCCCAAATCATACAAGAGCTTTGAAATCACCCAAATATGTTTTTTTAAATGATTTTTTTAAGCATAAACATTAGAAAAAAAATGAAGTTTAAAAGAAACAATGGTTTAATTTTCATGCCACCTCTTGCCTTGACTCCCGCAACGGTTAATAGGCTTTCACCTGTGTCTCTTGATTTAAAAAAAAAGAAAACCGTGCAACTGAGGCTAGTAAAAATCAGAAGAAAGAACATGGTCCCATCGTATTTTGATAGGATGCGTGGCAGTTGTCTGCGCTCTCCTCAGAGTTTTAACTGGTTTGACCGGTTTCCATCATGTAAACGAACGCGGATGAAAAGAGCACAGCGTGCGTTTTTCTGATCGCGAAATAGGCTTGGAAACGGACCGTTTTCCTTTCTGAATCTATACAGTGTGACAAGCGGCTGTACGTACATTTCCCCCCATTCCTGTTCAGTCTCATGAGAAAAAAAAAATGTTGCTCCCCACCCATGGATATGGCGATGGAATGTTGGTATTCACTGAGTGTTGAATTATACAAGGAATCTACCCAGTCCGGGATATGAGACAGAGCCATTGATGTGTTTCAGAAGAAAGAAAGAATCAGTGAGTAAGAAATGAAAGGGAGGTATGTGAAGGTAGAAGAGGCCTTGGGGGGGGGGGGGGGGGGGGGGGGGGGGGGGGTGATGGCGTGGGTGGAGGTGGCAATGAGTAGCAAAAAAAAAAAAAAAAAGAAATGAAAGGGAATGAAAAGGAGAGGTGTGGAGGTTGTTAAAGAGCACAGATTTGGGAAGGAACCATTCTGATCATCAGCTAACACATTTTTGAAAAGATAGGGTAGATTGGCATATGGCATATTCATAAGTGATATGTTCCAACAGATAAAAAGAAGATTTTGGGGAAGAAAAAAAAACGGATAAAAGTATGTGTGTGGGAGGGGGGGGGGGGGGGGGGGGAGGGGGGGGAGGGGGGGAGGGGGGAAGGGTTACTTTTATGCCAGTGAAGAAAGGAATGTGTAGCACCGTAAACAGACACATGCGAACAATAGACACAGACACACACATTGAGATACAGGCACAGACGCGCGCGCGCGCGCGCGCGCGCGCACACACACACACACACACACACACACACACACACACACACACACACACACACACACATGCGCCCGCGCGTGCAATTCACAGATGCACGCGCTTGCTTGCGCGCGCACACACACACACACACACACATGCATACATACATACATACGTATACATACATACATATACATACAAAATGATAATAACGAAGATATTGCGGACCAAAGTATACGGGGGGCAGCAGTCTAAATTTCACACCGAGAAATCTGTGGTGACGACGAAATGAAACCCACCCATCCAGTCTACCTCCTGCATGGTGTTGTGTTGTGTGGGGCTTTGTGTGTGTGCAATGGCACTGAATGGCTTGGCGTTGATTGTGTTGTACGTTTCTTTACAATGCACTGCAGCACAGGACAGCACAATCGGTGCAATATGCAATGCAGTGCCGGTGCAGCGCTGTGAATGTGATGTCTTAAAACCGCAACACAAAAAACAGTACCACGCGACACCACACACCACACAACCACCACACCACACCACACCACACCACACCATACCTCAACTCACCACAGCTCGCCACACCACCACAACTCACCACACCACAACACACCTCAACTCACCAAACCACAGCACAACTCACCACACCACAACTCACCACACCACACACACACACACACCACACCACACCGCACCGCACCACACCACACCACCACCACACCACCACCACACCAGCCACTCACCCCGCATAGTTTGGTCGGCACACCAGAGTGGATGTTCCCAAGCGTATTGCCTTGTTGCCGTGGATCTGTTAACGTGCGCAGTACGCTTATCGTCACACACATGACATCACTTTCATCGTCCAATCTGGAAAAAAAACAAATAATAAAAAAAAAACAACCTCTAGCACTCAGATCACAAAGGAGCGGGGAAAAGGATGATAAACTGAGACTCGAACCTCGGGATCCGGGCTCTGCTGCTCTCTGTTCCCGAGCGGAGTGAGTGAATTGTCCACTAAACCACCTAGCCCACAACTCGCCAGGAACGCATTTCGATGGGGTCACACTTGTTCTTTCAGCTGTTGAGGAAGAACCCAGAGTCGCGGTTGGGCCACGGACCCGAGGGTACGGACAAAGTGAAGGTGAGTGACGTATTTTCATACCTTTTTTAATTTTAATTTTAATTAATTTTTTTTTTTTCATACCTAAATACAGAAGCGCGTGGGAGAGCGCGGACCTCTTTGATGCGGGAAAGATCCTGGGTCGGATCTTTGAGTCGGTTCGTTCGTGATAGCAAAATCATTTTACTCGCCAGGGGGAAGAAATATGTCTGCGGACAGAAAAAGTTTTTTTCCCTTGTGCTTTTTTTTTTTTTTTTTTTTTTTTTTACAGTTAGGAAAGTGGAAAAGAATCCCTTAAATATTTAACGTTGATATCTCTAGAGTTGTGAAATGACAGGACAATGTATGTTTCATGGAGAGTCGTTATCAGTTCCTAAGAGTTGCTTCCCATTGTTTGTGTTCGGCGGAGAATTTGTACTAATCTTGCTCAACAGATCACGGAACCAGCCCGGTCGGCCCCGCTGCAGCCCTCGGCACCAGCAATCCGCAGGGAACAGGCAATGTCAAGTCGTCAAGAGGCAACCCACCGGAGGAGACACTGCACTGCTGCCGAGTCACATCGGTGGTGTTCAGTGGCGCCTTTTCTGATCTAACATACGCAGGACACCACCTACTAAGGCCCCTACTGGCGACAATAATTGCTTAGTCGCGGAGCCGGCGTGAGTGAGCTCTCCCTCCGGAGGGTGCCACCACGTCCGTCCTACGACAGCCCCCATGGACTCGCCGATACCGGTGACCCCGACGGAACTAAACCAAGGCCACAGACGTAGAGAGGACATCGAAACTGAGGTCACCATGAGAGCAGGACATGAAGGGCCACAGAATTTGAGACATCTTTTTTAAATGCTGATCAATGAGAATGAGGATGATTAAGATGATGCTACGGATTTCCATTTCAGTCTGAGACTACATGACAGGGCTGTACTCTACGCTTCCTTTCATAATATATCCCGGCGTCAACGTTGGTCAGGAAATTTGAGCAACACTCTCAGAAACGCATCCATTAAGTGGATGAAACTCGACTGTGTGGTCCCAGTCTTCCCAACTGAGTCCGCAGCAAACTCAGCCCAGGGTAGGAGCCCGGTCGGGGCAGAAAAACCCACATGACTCTGATAGGATTCGAACCCACGACCGCCCAGCCGGGAGTCCGCGACGCTAACCCACTCGCCACGGCGGCTGGTCAGTTGGGATAATCTTATTGAACGTTCATGGATCTGCGCCAGATTTTGATAGATCGTTCATGGGCGTATTCTATCTTTTGTGACAAAAGGTTTAGTCAAAGGAGATCAGTAGTTTTTTTCGACAGATGAAGAAACACGGAGACAAACGGGCGGGGTTCAAGTATACTGTGTCCGCGGCAGTTATGATCCTGGATCATCGTGGTTTGTGTTTTGTTTTCAGAAACACATATTTTTCCAAATGTCCAAGATCAGCTGGTCAGACGTGCTGGGCAGGAGGGTCCGGCCGCCCTTTGTTCCTGCCTTGGTGAGGAGCCCTGGTGCACTGCCTGTGCATCCTTCTTTTCTGTCTTTAGTCGTTCTCCTCTCATCCCCACACTGCCTGTTTTCTCGCTCTGTCTTTCTCTCTCTCTCGGTCTCTCGGCCTCTCTCTGTCTCTCTTCTCTCTCTCTCTCTCTGTCTCTGCCTGCTACTCTCTGTCTCTGTGTCTATCTGCCTCTTTATCCCTAGAACCCCCCCCCCCCCCCCCCCCCCCCCCCACTGTCCTCTGTCTCTCTCTCTCTCTGATCCCTACGCTCCCCCCTTCTTCCATCGCCCATGTCTGTCTGTCCTTGCCACCTACGCTGTATGTCTGTCTATCTCTCTCTCCTCTCTCCCCTCTCTCTCTCTCTCTCTCTCTCCCAGAGATTCTCTCTCTCTCTACTCTCTCTCTCTCTCCCAGCTACTCTGTCTGTCTCTCTCTCTCTCTCTCTCTTCCCCAGCTACTCTGTGTCTCTCTCTCTCTCTCTCTCTCTCCCCCTCTGTCTGTCTGTCTGTCTGTCTCTCTCTCTCTCTCTCTCTCTCTGATTACTCAAGCAGTTGGCGCATGTTGACCTTCCTCGCATTCTGTGTGGCTCCTTGAACAGGGGCTCACGGATTTTCCTATATATTGGACTCCCTGTTCTCGCCAGCCTGTCATTCCCGCATTTTTATTTTGAAATCTGTGCTAAGTCGTTGTCTCAAAGATTGTGGAATTAATCATATGAATTTGTCCCCCCCCCCCCTCCCCGCCCTCTCTTTGGGCATTGCATCTCACTTTCATTCATTGTTGAAAAAAAAAAAAACAGAAGAATCAAACTACGTGGTAGTGAGCAATTTGCTTTGAGTGTGAGCAATGACTTCCAAGACTTTTAGCAGTTCTTTTGTGTAAAATGACTTTACAGTTAGTACTAAGAGTACTGCTTTCTGCTGTCACATGAAAGGTCGAAACTCATCGTGTTTTGTCTTGTAACTTGTTGTTCGTCCCCGTTTTTGGCGGACTCATTAAGAATTATTCATAAAACTTTTATGGAGAATTTGTGACCAATCAGTTGGCGTGTTCGTTTTTCTAACAGATGGATATGTGATTGCAGGCTAGTGAAGATGACACGCGCCACTTCGACCTGAGTTACACACTGCTGCCCGACCCTGCAGATTCGGTGGTGGAGAGCGGTGCATCGGCGGTGCCGGACCACAGTCATTTCAAGGTAGGAGTGGGTGCCACTGTACCTGCATCCACCATCTCGCCCCACCCCCACCCCCCTTACACACACACACACACACACACACACACACACACACACACACACACACACACACACGCACGCACGCACGCACGCACACACACACACACACACACACACACGCACGCACACACATACACACACACACACACACAGAGTCAGAGTCATACCACCTTTCCCTTTAAACACGCTGACGCACACTGGGCACGCGCACTCTGACTGAAATCACTTTAAGCGAGGTGAACCTCATGTGGTAGTTCTGTCTGTCTGTCTGTCTGTCTGTCTGTCTGTCTGTTTTCTATGTCTCCCCCTCTCTTTCTGTCAGTCTGTCTGTCTGTCTCTCTCTGTCTGTCAGTCTGTCACACACACACACACACACACACACACACACACACACACACACACACACACACACTTACTTTAGTGCACTTTTTTTTTAACAAATCATTTTTTTTTTAATAATTTTATTCATGTAATATTTTTACACACCTTGCCTTTGCTGGCTGTCTAAGATGATCGTGATTATGATTTTCTGTCACGGTTGCGTGAATGGCTCCAAGATATCATGGTTATGTCTCAGCTGTATGATCATCAGTGGCATCTCTAAGCTGTGATATCATAAGTGGTATGGTACGTCTCAGCTGTTTAACCACAACCGGTAAGCCTTGCTCATATTAATGGCATGCCTCTTACATTCCACAGGTGGACCAAGCCAATGCTAGAGTTAGTGATTCAGTTGGTTTATTCAACAGCCAGTTAGTCGGTCGGTCACTTAGCTTGTTGGCCATTCAGTGAGTGAGCTTGTTGATTGGTTAGTGAGGTAGTCAGTCAGTCGGTCAGTCAGTTCGCTTTTTATGGATCAGTCGGCCAGTCATTCAGTGAGTTAGTAAGCCTAATGTAACTGCACAGTTCATGGTCAACATACAACGAAGGCGTCTGACAATTTTTTTTTCATATCCATTTTTCGTTTTCATTCCATCCGATATGCCCCCTTCCCCCCTTCCCCCCTCCCCCTGGTCTGTTTGCACAGGACTTCAGTTATACTGCGCCATCTGAAGGAGAGGAAGCGACGTCTGGAGCGGAGGAAGCGATGTCTGGAGCGGAGGAAGCGATATCTGGAGAGGAGGAAGCGATATCTGGAGAGGAGGAAGCGATATCTGGAGCAGAGGAAGAAACGTCTGGAGCAGAGCAAGTGACAGCAGAAGCGATGTCTGGAGCAGAGGAAGCGACGTCTGGAGCAGAGGAAGAGACGTCTGGAGCAGAGGAAGAGACGTCTGGAGCAGAGCAAGTGACAGCAGAAGCGATGTTTGGAGCAGAGGAAGAGACGGAGACGGAGAGACGTCAGATGCAAGTGACGCGAGAGATGGCTGGGACAGAGGAGCAGACCGCAAGAGATGGTCCGGATTTCATCGACTGGTATTCTCCAAGTGGTGATTCATCCATCTGCTGCCTGTCTTCCTGTCTCTGCTTCTGTTGCGTTCTCTGTATGTGTTTGGACGGACCCTCTGATGTTGGCAGTCCGCACTGATACTGCTCAAAACGTTCTTTTGTTTGTTGTTGTTGTTGATGTTTGTTCGTTTGTTTGTTAGTTTTTTTTTCATGTTATTACTGTCATAAGAAAGGAGATACTAAATGAGACAGGGAACAGTAAACAGTAAACAACCAGCAAGTTAGGTATCTCCTCATAGGAGAAAAGGCTGCCATATTTATTGTTTATAAATAAAGGGAAATCTGAAATGAGGCAAGGAACAGTAAACAGTGAATAGCCAACAAGCATGGTATCTCATTATAAAAGCAAAAGTTGCCATGCTTGTTCGTTATTACTATGATAGTTTTGTCCTGTTGTGCTTTTTGAAAAGGCATTTAAGTTGAGGGAAACAGCTTCTTCGTGGAAGATTCCAGCGGAATCGTGTCTTTTTGCTCTTTAGGTGTGATGATGATGTGTTGAGTTCACACAACCCCTTAATAAGGAACCAAAGCTTGTGATGACTTTACCAGCCGCCGTGGCTAAAGGGTTAGCGTTACGGACTCCCGGCTGGGCGATTGTGAGTTCGATTCCCATCAGATCCATGTATTGGTGGGATCTTCTGCCCCGACCAGTTCCCACTGAGAGTTGAATTTGTTATAGATTCAGCTTGGAAGACTGGAACCACACAGTCTGGTTTCATCAACTTAATGGATTCGTCTCTCTGAGAGTGTTGCTCAAATGCCTGGCGAACGTGTCTCTATCTCTCGGGCCTGGTTGACGCCGGGATATATAATGAAAATAAGCATACAATACAACCCCTGCCATGCAGTCTCTGATCAGAACGGAGATCCGTGTCATCCGCTTCACCATCCTCCTCCTCATCAATCAGCATGGAACAAAAAGGTCTCAAATTCTGTGGCCCTTCATATCCCGTCGTTACCTCAGTTTCGATTTCATCTCTACGCCTATGCCCTCGGTAAGGTTCTGTCGGGGTCACCAGTATCAGCAACTCCATGGGGGCTGTCGTTGGACGGACATGGCGCCCTCCGGAGGGAGAGCTCACTCATGCTGGCTCAGCGACTGAGCAGTTATTGTCGTCAGTAGTAGGTGGTGTCCTGCGTATGTTGGATCAGAACAGGCGCCACTGAACACCACTGAAGTGACCCGGGAATAGAGCAGGGTCTCCTCTGGTGTGTTGCCTCATGAAGACGTGACAGTGACTGCTGCCTGTGGATTGTCAGTGCCGGGCTGTGACGGGTGAAGCCAGGCTGTGGCTGTGGGCGGGGGACCGCAATGAGCGGCGTGGCTGCAACGCTGCTGAGGTGGCACAGAAGACTGAACAGGAGGAAACAAAACAAAAAAGAAAAGAAAGCCTGTCATTTGTGATGTAGCATTCGACTCCAGGTCTCTGTCTGGCTCTTTGTTGCGTTCACCCCAACCTCTGTCTGTCTGAGTGTCTGTCTCCATCTCTGTGTGTGCTGTTCTTTTTTCTGTCCCTACCTCTCCAGTCTGTCTCAGTTGATATATGATTGTTAAGAGGGCGGTTTGTTTACATGGCTTGAAATGCTTGTAACTTAGGTCATGCTCATATGTAACCCGCTTTTAAAGTGTCATGACCTTTAGAAAGAATCTCCCTCCTTCTCTCTCTTAATTGTTTTTGTTGTTGTTGCATTTTTTAATGATTCATACGTTGTATCATTTGTACCAGTTTAGTAGAAAAGTAACGGCGAGTATGTTAAACAGCTTATTAAGCAATACTTCCATCGTTGTGAATTAAACAAACATTGTCATTGTCTCTCTTTTTTTTCTTTCCTCCACCCCCAACCTTTGTCTTATTGGATGAATATTTGTTTAAGTATATCATATCCACGTTTATTCCGCTGAGGTTTGGGCGATTTGTTTACACGTGCAACGTTTGCAAAAGTCATAAACTTAATGTAAAATATGCATATGGAACTGAACCTACCCTCTCTCACTCTCTCTGCTGTCCCCCGTCTCTTTCCTCTTTCTTTTCTCTGTTTCCCTTTCTTTGCCACTGTCTGTGTCTGTTGTTTAGATTGGCCTCATCTTACGTTTGTACCTCATTCTCCATGAAAGTTTTGGGCCACCGCTTCTTCTAGCCCCAAGGTGTAAAACAAGCTTAGTTTCTTTTCATGATCACTCGGTGCCGAAGTGTGCTTATGCTTGACAAGGGGTTAAACTCTCTTAAGACGTTTAACCGCGTAACTAGCCTTTTCCAGAGGAAGCATTAGATGAAAGAACTCTTCAGCTTTTGCTCTTAATGTTCTGTTGATGTACACAGAGGCCTCTGATTTTGAAAGCCAGTGATTCACATGTAACTGATGTTCCAGACTCCAAAAGGTTCAAATCGGCGTGAGGACGGACGGACAGACAGACTACCCAGCAGACCAGACAGATGAGGAACAGATGAGGACAGAATCAACAGCACATACAACTCCATCAACACGACTACTGGATGCCACACCACAGAATTAACAGCACATAACAACTCCAACAACCCAACTATTGAGGCAACAGCACCATAACAATCAGCAGCGTGTGCATGTCTTCAGTACAATTGTTAAAGGCACCAACATGATTAGAATTAACAGCGTGTACACGTCTTCAGTACAATTGTTAAGGCACCAACACGATTAGAATCAACACCGTGCACAACCGCTTCCTGCACCTATGGAGGAAATCAGACTGAAAAGTGCACGCAAACCCTGCCAAACAACTGCTGAGGACATCAGAGAATGAACGGTATACAGACTTCTTCCATACAACTACTGAGTCAATCAGAGAGAATTTACAGTGTACAGACTTCATCCATACAACTACTGAGTGAATCGGAGAGAATCGACAGTGTACAGACTTCATCCATCCAACAACTATTGAGGGAATCGGAGAATGACAGTGTACAGACTTCATCCATACAACTATTGAGGGAATCGGAGAATGAACAGTGTGCAGACTTCATCCATACAACTACAGGGAATCGGAGAATGAACAGTGTACAGACCTCTTCGATACAACCATTGAGTGAATCATAAAGAATCGACAGTGTATAGACGTCTTCCATACAACTATTGAGTGAATCAGAGAGAATCGACAGTGTACAGACTTCTTCCATACAACTGCTGAGGACATCAGAGAATCAACAATGTATAGACTTCTTCCATACAACTATTGAGTAAATCAGAGAGAATCGACAGTGACAGACTTCTTCCATACAACGATTGAGGACATCAAGGAATCAATAGTGGGTATAAGTCTATACAACTGTTGAGGAGTTCAAAGAATCAACAATTCATTCAACTTCATACAGCTACTGTGGAACCAAAGAATCAACATTACACACAACTCCATACAATCATTGAGAACACTGAAGAATCAGCATTACACACAACTCCATACAATCATTGAGAATACTGAAAAATCGACAGTGCATACACACCATACAACCATGGAGGATACCACAGAATCCGTAATGAATATAACTCCTTGGAATGACATGGAGGACATCAATCATTCAACAGTGCACGGGACTCCGTCCATGTCATTATGGACACACAAACAGCGTATAAAACTGATCGAGACGACTCTCTGAGGATACCAACGCCGTATGTATCGACAGTACATCCAATTCCGTTCCACCGTTGGGAACGCTAGCGCCGTGGATAACCACAAAACAGCTCCATACAACCATGGCGAGGCGAGACGAGACTGGAACGCTTACCTCCCCAAAACTACTGTCCGTACCCCTCAAGGCTGCCCCAGTTCAGGGCTTTGTCTTGCCGACCTGCGTCATTTAGATTGAACACAGCGCTGCAGTGGCGGGGTTTTGGCCTTTGAGAGGGATGAGGCGGGGGGGGGGGGGGGGGGGGGGGGGGCAGGTGGGTGGGGGGTTCTCTCTTTCTGAATTGAGTCAAGCTCGGAGATACACTCCTGTTTTTGTTTGTTTGTTTAATTCAAAACAGCCGATGATATTTGACTGCAATCGTCTTAATCTCTTCTGTTTTATATAGGTTTTTTTTTTGTTGTTGTTGTTGTTGCTGTTTTAACAGTAAGGTGCAGGTTTGTTCTGAATGACTGATAGTCATCCCCCCCCCCCCCCCTCCTAACACATTCTTCCATTTTTGCCTGCCCCCCCCCCCCCCCCCCCCCCCCCCCCCCCCCTCGCCCTAGCCTTCCTTCTCTCCGTTTTCATCCAAGCGGTTCACAATGCCAGGTCTGCCGCGGGATCTCGATGTTTTTTTCTTTCAGCTCTCCTGATAGGCAGCACATGGTGATCGTCTCAAAGCCTTAAAACTCAGGGAACTAGGAAACAAACCGGTGTGTTGGATGGAAAGGTGTGGAAAGACCATGGACAGGAATGCCTGTCCTATTTCTGTGGAAACGAACCAACAGTGACGTCGACTTTTGGGAAGCGATGGCAGCCTAGAATGACGTCAGCCAGTCATGACAATATTGAGGCGCAGCTGTGATTGGTTCGAGCTTTCTTTTTTTTTTTTTTTCATTTGTGTGTGTGTGTGTTTGTGTGATAAGAACAACATATTCTGCCATGGTCTTTCTGTATCTTCTCAGTCCTTGCTGAGGAGATGGTGCACCTTATGTTACTTTTTTTTAATACGTTTTTTGTAACTGACCTCAACATTTTTCCATTTGTATCGCCTTTTATTTGCTCATAATAATATAGGCAAAGAAAAACAGCAAGAGCGAGAGAAAGAAAGCAAGTAAGCACATGTATTCATGGATGAATTAGAAAATGAACTAAACAGGTGAAATCTCACCCCAAAACAATTTGAATTACTATATGCATGCAAACATTTTAAAAACTAAAGAAACGGGAGAGAGAGAGAGAGAGGGGGGGGGGGGGGGGGGGGGGGGGGGGTTTACTTACATATATTATGTGTAGGCCACTGCCCTAATATGATGAGGAATGTGACACATGAAACTAAAGAAACGGAAGAGAGAGAGAGAGAGAGAGAGGGGTGGGGGAGGTTTACTTACATATATTATGTGCAGGCCACTGCCCCGATATGATGAGGAATGGGACACACATTCAAAGTTTAAAACACACACACACACACACACACACACACACACACACACACACACAAAAAATATAGTCCATAAGCATCCATCGAAATTGAATTATGCTAAGAACACAATACGTGTCGAATCTTGCAGGCGTGAAAAACAAAAAGACTACATTTTTCTTTCTTTTTCCCCTTTTTTCTCCAATTGTATTTTAATTGGTTCAAGCCATCAGCGTATGCAAGCTGAGGGAGCAAAACAGGGCGACTCATAATATATTTCAGGAATGAACGTTTAGTGTTTTGAATAGCTGGACAAACTGTGCTTCGTCTTCCTGTCTTTTTTGCACAGTGTACATAATCAGTCATGATCTGTGTGAGCTCTGTATCTTAAGAAATGCACTTTTATTTCTGACTCGCCAAATCGGCACTTTGATGTGATGTGTTTCAAAGAACAACTTAATTCAAGGGTTAGATATGGTTTACCAGAACGAAGTATCACACTGAACAATGAGTACATTTCAAATCTTTTACTGGTTTGGGTATGGTGGTGCCAGTTTTGCCAACTATAATCAACAGTCTTTATCTGAAGCTAGAAATAAAACATTTGAATATTTCCTACTCCCTGATTAATGCAAACATGATCATTACCAATTGTAGCCCGATTACACATAACCCTAGTCTCAAAGTGCAACGATGTCAAGATATGCTTAGTGTGGTAGTCTGTTTTCCTCCATGCTAATTAGTCTTAACTAATACTTTACACATCGAAGGACGGAATAGACAATAATCGGATATCGATTACTACAATCATTTAGTGTACGTCTGCTTACACAAAAAAGAGCATTTCAGAGCACACAAATGAGCTTTTGACAATGTTCAACTTCATCAGCTTTTTTCAAATACCACAGTTTTGTCTCCAGCTGAAGAATTGGCTATACGTTTGCATAAGGAGATCAGGCGTATTTCGATGGAGTCATATTTTCAAACGTGTATAGTTTCTGCATGACACATAACAAAGCTTTCTTTTAGGACTTGGTAATTCTTTACGTGCACCTTTATTTAATTAAAACTCAAGTTTTGTCCAAAAATATATACCAAGATACCGACAGACATTTACAACAGGCACTATAACTCCATTAGAAGTCCATCGTTCCCCAGGAGCTAAATATGCTCCCTTACTGAAGATAACAATGTTACTTTCATCTAAATTGATATGTCAGTCCAGACTGAAAGCTACATTTTGCAAACAGTTTAACTGGTTTTTAGTCCAACGACAGTTTCCGACATTAAATGACATCATCATCCAACAGTTGACAAATGCATCAAAAGAATCTGGCAGAAAACTTACACCGCTTGTCCCTTCCCTTACAACTTCCAGAACTAATCATATTATCAATAAAGAAAACGGTACAACAGTGGAGTCTTTAAAATCAAATTCTTCGTTCCGATTTTCAATTCTTGCACACGCATTCGTGTACGAGCTCTGAGGGACTGAATATATTTAAGCAATTTTCCCTCAATCCCGCTTATCGGCAAGATAGGCCTAAAGTCAGTTATGATTTACTGAATCAAATGCGTTTTGAAAGTCAGTGAAAGCAGTCTGTGTACTTATCGGTTGGCAGCAAATTGTTTCTGTAGTAAGGCCGCAAGCGTGAAATGGTCAATTGTACAAGTCCTGCTTGTGTATCTCTAGTAATGTTATTTTCTGTGACTCACGCTTGAAGTCTACCATTTTTGACAGTACTAAAAGTTTACGGCTGATATCACTTAAAGCAGTGTGTGTGTGTGTGTGTGTGTGTGTGTATGAGAGAGAGAGAGAGAGTCTAAGTAATAAATGATACTGAATGAGATGATTCATACCATTACATTTAGCAAAATATTGTCTACGGGCTTCTTGAAAAATGTAATTATTTGTTCATTTGTACACACTTGTCTTGCACGTCTGAATATGGTACTGTACATTTTTAATTAGATCTGAGTCGGACGTAGCTGGCGTTAGACTTTATTTTAGGTCCGTGTTTTAGACTCATTTCTAGCCTTGGTTTGGAGTTGTAGTCTTGGCATTTTAGCATGTCTTCTGTATTCAGCTCGCTTGCAGTCTGCCTGTGTCAACAGTGGTCGGCCGAGCTATAAACATGACTTTGACGTGCATGCTGCGGAGCGAATGTCTGTCTGCTGGTGATGAGGTTCTGGGGACGTGCAGTTATCGGCTTCCAACTGATATTCGTTGACGTTGTTGAAATGATTCTTGACTCCTCCTCCTCCTCCTCCTCTCCCTCTCTCTCTCTCTCTCTCTCTCTCTCTCTCTCTCTCTCTCTCTCTCTCTCTCTCTCTCTCTCTTTCTCTAGCCCTCTCTCTCTCTCTCTCTCTCTGTCTCTCTCTCTCTCTCTCTCTCTCTCTCTCTCTCTCTCTCTCTCTCTCATTTTCTTTCTTCCTAGTTTTGAGGCGTTTCACATATTTGTTCTTGACATTGGCTTTGATGTTTCCTCACCCCCCCCCCCCCCCCCACACACACACATACCCACTCCTCTTCCTTCTTTCTTTGATTTTTCTTTAATTTTTTCGAATTTTTCTTTTTTCCTCTTCAACAGTGGATCTCAGGGAGTGTGGTGACATAATGTCTTGTGACTGATATCAAACTTTAATGTCGGTCGGATTTTAGCTTTTTAAAATATGCTTAAAATTATAGAAAAATGTCGAATGTTTCACTGAATTATGCTCATTCTCACTTGCTCATTCTCATTTGTGTGATTGGTGAGTTATATGCCAGCATAAGATTATGTTCAGAGAGAGAGAGAGAGAGAGAGAGAGAGTTTAGTTATTTTTTTTATTTTGTGGATTTTATATGTATGCTCTTTTTCTTTTCTTTTTTTTTTTTTAAATTGTATTCTCTGCATGCTTTTTTCTTTTTTCTTCATACGTTGACTTGTTTATCCTTTTTCACTTAGCCTTTGGGCGGCATAATCGTATCTTTTGTAATGAAAATGAACTATTTTCGCTGAACATTAACCTTTGCAAATCAATTAAAACATGATATACCTTTTTTTTTTTATTATTGAATTGTGTATATTGCGGGAGTGCGTCGATTGTAGCACCAAACTATTACGCTTTTGATAACATTATATAAGCCTGTGTATGTTGTATGCTGTGGACATGTTTTGCATAGTGTTGTCAGTTGTCTAATGCTTCCACTACAGATAGGGTAAGCGATGTGCGTAATATACACAATATGATAGAAAATGCACATTTTCCCCGTTTATGCAAAAAGCTGCTGGATGTGATCATTAAACAACATTCAACATTACAAGTAACTTTACTGAAGTTAATGCTAGCATCAGTTTCTATCTTTCTGGCCAAAAAAAGAAGCAAATTGAAATCGTTCAAATGAAACGAAAATCACAAGCATGACCTCAAAAATTCTCCAACATTCAAAAACAAACAAATAGACCAACTAACTAACTAGCTAAAACCAAAACCCGGCCATGCACCTCCCCCCCCCCCCCCCCCTCCAAAAATAAAACAAAAACAAAATAAAACTGTGAACATAGTACAGTTTTATCTGGCAGCTTATTTGTGAAACAAGAAAGGCGCGAGGTATATCTTAAACCGCCAAGATCGAAAAGCTCCCCGTCTGGGATCTGCCACTTGAAATAGTTCATCAACGGAAAACAAAATCTGCGCGATGAAGTAATAGTTGTATTGATTGGAAGAGTTACCTCCCATTGATGAAAAAAAAGAGATGGGGATTGCAGAGTGTGACTGTTTTTATCACTTTTTTTAATCTCTAGAGAGAGTTCCAACAATATCAAATTAATGAGACTGTCAATTCAGAAGACCGGTGTTCTGAGTCCTCTCTGTTTGCTGATGGCTTGGCACTCAAACTGAACTTTAAAAGTCACATCCAACACTTACAAACTGCTTGTCAGAAAGCTCTGAATATTGTAAGAGTTGTGGCACACACGGATTGGGGCACTGATAAGAAAACTCTTCTCCATCCTTACAGAGCTTCGATCCGCTCCAAACTAGACTATACAGTGTGTAGTGTACGGCTCTGACAGACCTTCCTGCCTGAAAAGTCTCGATCCCACCCACCATAAAGGGCTTTGACCTTGTCTGCCATTCCGCACCGCTCCTGTTTATAGCCTGTAAGCTGAGGCAGAAGAACCATCCCTCTCAAACGGTCGTGTGAAACTAAGCTAATTTAGCTTGAACTACTGTTTGAATCTCTCTTCTGAACCCCAAACCCTGCCTATGACTGTGTCTTTGACTCCAAGTTTCAATAGATTTCTATATGCCACTCCAGTTCCATTCACTCTTTGGAATTCGTATTCGTCCCCATTTGAAGAATGCAGAAATACACCTTGGAGTGCTGTGTGATCTATCCAAGATTCCTGATGACCCACCATGGACTTTCTTCACTCAAGAGATACGGTTTGATTTAGCCTCGTACCATAAAGATACCATTAGCTCCCTGGCATACACAAGTCCTTTTTTTTTCCAAGATGTACTGAAAGTTTCCATCCTTCAGAAGAGGAGAGGGTTGCCTTTGCTGTGTATTGTGCAACAGGCCTTTCTCATAAATGTTCTAAAGACAGTCCCACTGACACCTACATCTACACTGCTGAGTAGAGAGCTCTGGTCTTGGCACTTGAAATGGTTTCGAAATCAAAACATACAGATCCTCATTTTGTAGGACTCCCTTTCTGCTTTGGAGGTCATTGCGGCATCAAGCATCCTCAACTGCTGAAATTGTTCAAAACTGTACACCTCTCTGAAATCAGACGGCTATAACATAATTTTTGCTTAGGTTCCCCCCAGCCATGTGCGCATTCGAGGCAACAAGTGGCTTATGACCTTGTCAAGAGTGCCACAAAGAAAGAGTTGAGCAGATTGTTATCCCTCACACTGATCTTTAACCCCAAACCCTGGCTTTTGTCAAAGAACTCTGGCAAGAGGAATGGAACTCGAAGACGGATATTAACAAACTATTTAAACTCCAGTGATTTTAAGATACTCACTATCATAATTATTATGATCACTACTATTATCATTATTACCTTTTCATTTCATTTTTCCATTACTGTTACTATCAATATAACGGTTGTTACAACTTCATAACTGTTACAACTATTATATCTACTGATACTATTGATATTATCATACTTTACAATATTTCATACATCCAGCCTACCACTTTTCCAGCTCCCTATATCATCACTGTCATTAGCTTATGGTTACAATCATGATCATTAGTATTATTTAAACTATTAATGTACCTATAACATTCCATCCTTCCCACAATTTGTATCCTCCTCCTCCTCTTTGTCCTTACTTCCCTCCCCCTAACCCATCCTCCTTTTCCTTCCTCCCCTCCTTTATTGTGATTAGTATCAATATCAGCAGTATTTATGTCATCATCATCACTATTATGGATAGAATTTTCAATTTACATTTTTGTACCATTGCATCTATTATTATTACTATCACTACCATTATCGTTACTATTATTGTTAGTATTATCATTCTCATTATTAATACCAGTGTTAATGTTAGCATCATTACCATTATCATCACCATCACCATCGCCACTAACACTGGTGGCACGACAAGCATGTTGTTCGACCATCTTCTAACCCCTCTCCTTTACCTTACTACAACTGCTCTTTAGCTGCAAAGTGAGACGACTGCAGGCGGAAATCTAAACATATCTTAATAAATGTAGCGAACCGCCACACACACAAAAAAATGGACAAACGAATCACAAGACAAAACACGATGTTTTTCGACCTCTTAGGTCTTCTTCAGGCAAGATACAAAACAATTAAGACAACGAAAATGAACGAGCAATCACTTATCTTCAATCACTTCAGCGCAAGATAGGCGTTGAATGAAAACGAGACTGTCAGAAGGGAGGTACTGTGTGAGTTAAGGTAGTAATGATGATAATTATATCATTGATAGGAATACTAACAATGGTAAGGATGATGATCAAAATATTGAAAAAATAAAAGGCAGGATTACTACCACTTTTGGTGATAATATGGCAATAGAAGTTGTAGTAGGGGAGAAAGGAGAGTGGGTTAGAGGATTCTTAAACAGCATGTTTTTGCCGTGGCAACAGTCTTAGTGGCGATGGCGATGAGGTTAATGCTAGTGATGGTGATATCAATACTGACAATCATGTTAATGAGAGATAATGATAATGCTAACATCTATAGTGAAGGTAATGGTTACAACTGCTATTGTCAAATCATCACCAAAAGTGGTAGTAATCCTCTATCATTATTTTTTCAATATTTTTTTTATATCGTCATTATAGTTATTATTATAGAAACCAGTATTGATATTATCATCATTACTATTTAAACTCGCATTGTCTCCCTCCCGATGGCCTCGTTTTCATTCACGCCCATCTTGCGCTGAATTTGATAAATGCTGGCTCGTTCTTCATTTTCGTTGTCCAGAGTGTTGTGTCTGTCTTGCCTGAAGAAGACCTAAGAGGTCGAAACGCGTCGTGTTTTGTCTTGTGATTTGTTTGTTCATGTTTGGCAGATACAGCTCTTAAAAAAAATTCAAAGATTTATTCAAAATCCGTCCAAACCGGAAAGAGTTTTGACCATGTTCCCAAGGCGGCCGTAAAGAAGAAACAGTCTGGTGCCGTTTGCATACAGACCACTCCTTTTACACCCATTCTATTGTTTAAAAGGTGAAGAAGCTCCGTGGTGCATTCCATGTCATGTACCACTTACAGTGAGACATACTCTTTTAGATTGTTAGAACTTGCATCATGCGAGGCATAAACACTTAATAGCAGACCCCGTGAAAACATTGTTCAGAGATGTCTCACCTGATGTGATCTTTGAATTCGGAAAAATATTAACAGTTTTCATCTGATCTAAGATTTTACGAAGGAAAGATTTTTAACAAAATTTCCGGTATGTTTTTATGTGTTTTCAAGAGTTGTGTGAATGAGTTGGTTCTTTGTTGTTGTTGTTGTTGTTGTTGTTGTTTGTTGTTGTTGTTGTTGCTGTTGTTTTTCTTTTTCTTTTTTATGACTTGAGTTGCCTAAACGTGGCGACAGTCCTGATATGGTTCTTTGCAGTTGGCTGGGCTATAAGCAACATTACCTTATCTCACCTTACTCTCTCTCTCTCTCTCTCTCTCTCTCTCTCTCTTCTTTCTCTCTCACACACACACGCACACACACACACACACACACACACACACACACACACACACACACACACACACACACACACACACACACATGCACGCACGCACGCACACGCACACGCACACTGTCACTTTCTAGAAAGATTCTTTCCTGGGAAAGTGAAGCTAATTTTTGTCAGTGTAGCAGACTCCCGGTTACTTCAGGTCAGTCAGAGGAAAGGTACCTTGCTACTTTAATCCTTGACTTTTTTTTTTAAGTAATTCATTTATTTATTCTGTGATGAATGATTTATTAATTGATTGATCTCAGTGCAGAAAACGACATCACTCAAAACATACACACACGCTGTTTACCAAAACATGACAACCCCATGTCATTGCACTGTGGTTTTATTTTGATATACGTCCTCTTAAGCCACCACAGGTGTAGGCACTGAGGGGTTCATGACCACACATAGGTATGGATGAATCAGGCAAAAGAGGGTAGAGCTCAGAGGGCAAATATCAGATGCCAGACTAATGGCATATGGGTGCTTGTTGGGGGCCAGAACAAGTCAAACCAGGGCAGCAAGAGAGGGTACGACAACCACCACCTGATCTCGAGCAATCCCTGGTCGACCTGTCCAGTAGAGACAGAGAAAAGTTGTTAACTCATTGATGGGCCTTCAGCGGTAGATGGTACAATAGATGGATGGATGGTGAATGGGAAAATGGACTGGTGATCGTTATTCCCAAAGGTAACGGATGACCCACAAGACTTTTTTCCCCATCTGGTCCCTGTGTCCTTGGGAACTCAGGAAAGTAACACATGACGATTATTACACAATATAAAACTACTTATAACAATTCACAGTAGTGATTCAGTATAACATGAGAAGACACACATATACACGCTCAAAATTTATGTTTGTGTGTGTCGTACACCCCGTGAGAGAGAGAGAGAGAGAGAGAGAGAGAGAGAGAGAGAGAGAGAGAGAGACAGACAGACAGACAGACAGACAGACAGACAATCAAACAGGCAGTCAGGCAGACAGACAAATCGACGAGAGAGAGAGAGAGAGAGAGAGAGAGAGAGAGAGAGAGAGAGAGAGAGAGAGAGAGAGAGAGAGAAATATGTGTGTATAATTACATTTTCTCACTTACTTGGAATTCTGCACTTCGTCGCTCGACCTCACGGCACTGTACTCATCTGTCACATCACACCATTGTACTTCATGCATTACTTCTGTCACATCACACCACTGTACTTCATGCATTACTTCTGTCACATCACACCATTGTACTTCATGCATTACTTCTGTCACATCACACCATTGTACTGTGTACATTACTTCTGTCACATCACACCATTGTACTTCATGCATTACTTCTGTCACATCACACCATTGTACTGTGTGCATTACTTCTGTCACATCACACACATTGTACTTCATGCATTACTTCTGTCACATCACACCATTGTACTTCATGCATTACATTACTTCTGTCACATCACACCATTGTACTGTGTACATACTTCTGTCACATCACACCATTGTACTGTGTACATTACTTGTCACATCACACCATTGTAGTTCATTCATTACTTCTGTCACATCACACCATTGTACTGTGTACATTACTTCTGTCACATCACACCATTGTACTGTGTACATTACTTCTGTCACATGACATCATCGCACTCTGTGCGTTACTTCCGTCACATGACATCATCGCACTCTGTGCATTACTTTTGTCACATGACATCATCGCACTCTGTGCATTCTTTTGTCACATGACATCATCGCACTCTGTGCATTACTTTTGTCACATGACATCATCGCACTCTGTGCATTACTTTTGTCACATGACATCATCGCACTCTGTGCATTACTTTTTGTCACATGACATCATCGCACTCTGTGCATTACTTTTGTCACATGACATCATCGCACTCTGTGCATTACTTTTGTCACATGACATCATCGCACTCTGTGCATTACTTTTGTCACATGACATCATCGCACTCTGTGCATTCCTTCTGTCCATTCCACTGATTGTTTAGGCTCTGCTGACAGGGGCATCAATATTTTGATGGAAGGCTAGTTTTCCAAAACGGTTCAAGGCCCGTTAGCCAAGTCGCTGACTGGCCTGAGCACAACGAGGAAGGAACTGATGCGCCTGTGGGGTCTCCCATCTCAGACAGGCTAAATGAGGACCTCAGCAAAGTGCAACCCGCCTTTTCCCTGTTCTGTCCTCTGCCTTTCTGAGTGGATGTTTCAAAACTATCTTCTCCCCTTCAAACCTTCTTTTCTACGTTCTTCTTTTCTCTATGGTCTTCTGAAGGCCTGCCCCGTTTGCCGTGGCCGTGGAGTGCGGCCTGTAAAATGAGGGAAATGAGATCTTGTGATTGAGAGGGCAGGTGCTGTCAACACATCTCTTTGGCTTGGACCTGTCTTTCTAACAGTTCTAACAGAGACTGTTTCCTATCAGACTGACGTCTTCTACTTTTTAAAAGCGCTACAAGGAAACAAAAACTCCAGAAAAGACAAATCTGGCAATCAATCTGCCAATCGTCATGTGACACGTAGTGCCCTTGGCTGAGGCGCAAGATGCGCTGCTTCCCAGTCTTTCCAGCAGTCCAGAAAAATCTGCTGTGCAGGAGCCTCAGAAACAAACCCTCCCAAATCCTCCCATCCTCGCTCCACTGGGACAGGTGGGACAGAAAACCCTATGTTCCTCTCAAAGGCCGGATGTTCTTCAAACACTGACTGACAGACAAACAATGTGTAGAGGTGTTTAAAGTGGTGGGCGTCTCTCTGTCCCCAGAACCTCCACAGGAAAAAGTTTCAGGAGAAAACAACAGCTGCATCTTCACTTCATGTTTTGTCCTCTACAGTTTTAAAATGAAGGTGCAGAGATGGAATGACATGCTGACAGCTCTATTACAGAGTTTTTACTGTGTAACACTGGCGGCCGAAAGAAGAAAATCTTGTGCCAGTTGCATGCAAGTTACTCGTATCTTTTCAAAAGTATGGGAGCTCTTCAGTGGATTCCATATGATGTACCTATGACATTAAAAGATGTTCTGATAGAGTGTCGGAACTTCCATGATGTCAAACATGATCACTACACAGCAGACTCCATGAAAACCTTGTTCAGAGATGTCCCATCTGGTGTGATTATTGAGTCTTTGAAAGAGATCGACACGTTTCATCTGATCTAGGATTTTATGGTGGAAAACTTTTAAAGCAATTCTGGTTTGTTTTTAGAAAATGTTCTCAATGAGAGTTGTGTGTGTGTGTGTGTGTGTGTGTGTGTGTGTGTGTGTGTGTGTGTGTGTGTGTGTGTGTGTGTGTGTGTGTGTGTGTGTTTTTTTTTCCGCTTCTATATTCAGAGTTTGTGTCGTTTTTCCGCTTCTATATTCAGAGTTCACTTCAACGAGGTGACACCCTGATAAGGCCCTTTGCTGTCGGCTGGGCCATAATCAATATGAATGCTATTTGATCATCACATCAACTTATAACACCCTGTGCAGTAACGTAATCATATCAAACCACTACATTTTATGCATTACCTCTCTACATCGTATTATTACACTCTATGCGTTATTTTGCACCATCATTATCTTTGCACTCTATGCTTTACCTCTGTCACATCTTTATACTATATGCATCACTTCCGTCACATCATATAATTACACATGATGCATTGCCTGTATCATATCGTTCTATTGAAATTATGCATTACCTCGATCACATTACAGAATTAAATTCTATGCCTTATCTCTATCACATTACATCGTTATACTTTATGTGAAATATCTGACACATTACATCTTTACACTCTGTGCATTACTTCTATCACTTCACATCATTACACTCTGTATACTGTTTCTCTCACATCAATCACTACACTCCTATGCGTTGTTTTTGTCACATTACATCCTTACATTATGTGCATTGCTTCTATTACATCACATCATTTCATCTGTGCGTTGCTTCTGTCGCATCACATCATTACGCTCTGTACATCATTTCTGTCACAGCACATCATTACACTCTGTACATCATTTCTGTCACAGCACATCATTACACTCTGTGCATCATTTGTGTCACAGCACATCATTACACTCTCTACATCATTTCTGTCACAGCACATCATTACACTCTGTGCATTGCTTTTGTCACATCACATCATTACACCTGTGCATTACAGCCATGACATTACATCATAACACCGTATGCATTGCCGCTATGACATCACATTATTGCACTCTATACACCACACAGCAACGACATAACCTCACTACACTTTATGCGTTTTACATTACCACTATGATATCACGTCATTGCTTTTAATGCATTACCACTATGATATCACGTCATTGCTTTTAACGCTTTATGATATCACGCATTGCTTTTAATGCCCCTATGATATCACGTCATTGCTTTTAATGCATTACCCCTATGATATCACGTCATTGCTTTTAATGCATTACCCCTATGATATCACGTACCATATACCCCTATGATATCACGTCATTGCTTTTAATGCATTACCCCTATGATATCACGTCATTGCTTTTGATGCATTACCACTATGATATCACATTACCCCACTATGATATCACGTCATTGCTTTTACCACATTACCCTTGATGTATATGATATCACGTCATTGCTTTTAATGCATTACCACTATGATATCACGCCATTCCTCTTGATGCATTACCACTGTGATATCACGTCATTCCTCTTGATGTATTACCACTATGATATCACGTCATTCCTCTTGATGTATTACCACTATGATATCACGTCATTACTCTTGATGTATTACCACTATGATATCACGTCATGGCTTTTAATGCATTACCACTATGATATCACGTCATTGCTTTTAATGCATTACCACTATGATATCACGTCAT
>JADBJO010001771.1:377500-380481 GCA_016801955.1 Conus betulinus | reverse complement strand
GAAGTTAGTAGTCAGTGGGACGCGGGGGAGAGGAAGTAAAGCGGTTTGGGGCGGGGGGGGGGGGGGGGGGGTGAATACATGGACAGATAAGCCACTCTACGTTCTTTGTTTTGTACTGTCCTACATGTTTAATGTGGTCTGGGTTTTTTTTGTTTGTTTGTTTGTTTTTTGTTTTGTTTTGGTTTGTTTTTTCTTTCCAGAAGAAGACCCAAGAGGTCGAAATGCATTGTGTGCTTTGTTAGTCAATGTCCTTGGCGGTAACTAACCCCCTCTCTTTCTAAATTTTGCTTCATTCTCCGCCCTCAGTCACTCCATTTTGGAACAATTACTACTGTTAATTGATTAATTAATACTGCTGCTGCTGCTGCTGCTGCTGCTGATGATGATGATGATGATGATGATGTGGTGGTGGTGGTGGTGGGGTGATATGATGATGATGATGATGATGATGATGATGATGATGATGATGATGATGAAGAGGAGGAGGAGGATAATGCCAGCACTATCATTGTGTCCACTGCAGTTGCTGCTATTCATTCTTAGGCTCTTGCTGATTGCTGTCTGTATTGTGCATGTATCTTTCCGTCGACGTAGCTGTGCTAACGTTGGTGTTGTTGTCACTTATTGTTCCATCGTCATCTTTCTGTATCTCTCTTCTCTTCTTTTTCTGTCTTTTCTTGTGTCTCTCATTCTTCCTGTCCCTGTTGCTGCCACGTTCATTTTGCTGTCATTCCCGACGACAGTCGTCCGAGCTGCCACAAGAGAATGTAGAAAACTTTCTCTGCTGCCACCCCTTCCCTTCCTCCCTCCTCCCATCCTTCCCTTTCCTTCTTCTTCTTCTTCTTCTTCTTCTTCTTCTTCTTCTCTCTCTCTCTCTCTCTCTCTCTCTGTCTATCTCTGTCTAACTCTCTCTCTCTGTCTCCCTCTGTTTCTCTCTCTCTCTCTCTCTCTCTTTCTCTCTGTATGCCTCTCTCTCTCTCTCTCTCTCTCTCTCTCTCTCTCTCTCTCTCTCTCTCTCTCTCTCTCTCTCTCTCTCTCCTTCTCGTCGTTCAACCAAGGAAAACATCAGACACTAAGATCTCACAAAGGAAAACAGTGTGTAGACAGTCGTGTCGTTTATTACACAATGTTAATTATGGTTCTAAATAATACGAGATTTCTTTTTCATTTATACATTGGAATGTAAATGGACTGCTGTCTAAGGTAAACAACAGGGATTTCATGTTTTGCCTGTTCAAATTTGATTTCATATGCCTAGTAGAAACTTTTGTAAATGATCTTCACCATGTTTATTTTCCACATTTCACTTCTTTTTCCAAGCCAGCCATTAAATCTACTAAGAAAGGAAGAATGTCAGGTGGCATATTATGTCTTATCCGAAGTAAACTTATGTCTTATATTCAAGAAATTAAGACAAAATCTCCAATTGTCCTTTTGTTTTTAATTGACAAGAGTCTTTTTGATTTAACAACGGATGTTACATATGCATGTACCTATGTCCCACCAGAGGATTCACCTTATTTTACTCATTTTTGATATCGATAACAGTACAGGCGCGCTTGAAGAATGTCTTTTTGGATTGTTTGATTCAGTTTGATGACGTGTATCTGATTTTTTTTTTTCAGATTTAAACGGCAGAACCTCCAACTGTTCTGATGTTCCTCGTGATGATGGTTTATTGGGAAATCATTTCAACAACCGTTCGGTTTATAATTGTCATGTAAGAAATTCTGCTGACAGCATACTCAATTGTTATGGAAAATGTTTGTTAAACATGTGTACAGAGCTTGGTTTATGCATACTGAATGGCATTTGTAATGGTGATGCTGATGGCAACTATATACATATATATCACAAACAGGAAACAGTGTTAATGATTATTTTCTGGTCTCCAAAGAATTGCTGACTACTTTGTTTTCTTGTTGTAAAGTGATTGTATCAGAAAGATTGGAATCAGACCATTTACTCTTTGAGTTTTATTTGAAATTGCCTGGGAGTAATAAGAAGGTAATTGTTTTCACTCCAGTGGATGAACAACAGTGTATTGAAAAATGAGTGTGGAACTCGGATTTTGCGAATGATTATATTAGTGCGATGCAGTCTGATGAATCACAATCGTCCCTCGATCGTGCAATTGATTGGTTGATTGTGATTGCAACGATCCTTTGAACATGTTTAATGAATGTAAAAAAAAAAAAAAAAAAAAAAAAAAAAAAAAAAAAGCAAATTGTATGAAATAGAATATCTGTTTGTTAAAGGGTGATACAAAATGACTGGCATGATGAAGAATGCAGATCAAGCAAGATTAGAGCAAAAGGTTTGCTCTCGATATTCAGGAAAACAAGGGATGAAAGTGATAGTGATGCTTACTGTATTGCACGAAGGGAATATAAGAGTATGTTGAAACAGAAGAAAAAACAGTATAATGATGAATGTTATTGGAAAAACTTGTTCAACAGTAAACAATCAAAGAGAGTTTTGGGAAACTGTTAAAAAAAATATCCTTTAAACGTAAACAAGTTCATAATAATTTAAGTTTGGGTGATTGGTATAAGCATTTTAAAGACCTGCTTCAAATAGATGAGTTTGACAGACATAGCTATTATAGGTAATGATGTAGAATATGTGTATGAGAAACGAAGAAGAAATAAGAGCTATGAATCGGCCCATATCAAGATAAGAAGTAATGCTTGCAATAAGAAAATTGAAAAATGGTAAAGCTGCATGACCAGATGGGGTTATAGCGGAAATACTAAAATATGCAGGGGGTCGATCAGTGATTTTTTTTTTTTTTTTTTTTAAATTTTGTTATGCATTTTTTGACAAGGGTGTTTTCCCAGACAAATGGACAGACTCTCTTGTACTTCCTTTATTTAAAAAGGGTGATGTGAATAACCCTTGCAATTATATAGGCATATCTTTGTGTAACATTAGCAGTAAAATGTATAGTGTGGTTATAAATAACAGACTTCAAGAATGGA
>JADBJO010001771.1:357500-362500 GCA_016801955.1 Conus betulinus | reverse complement strand
CCTTTCCGATTCCTTCCGAGTTTATCGTGGCAAGGTAGCTCCCCACTCCCCCACCCCATCCCCCGTCTCTCCCCCCCCCCCCCCCCTCCTCACCGCCCCTTCTCCCACCTCCTTCTTCCCTAGCCCCACACACACTGTGTTAATAGAGTCCGGAGATGGTTAAATGCTATGTGTGAGAGAGAGAGAGAGAGAGAGAGAGAGAGAGCAAGGGGGGAGGAGGGGAGGGGTGAAGAAAGGGGGAGAGGCTGGGGAAGGTCTCTTGGCGACAAAGACATGAAATAGCTTTAAGGTGCCAACTCTCTCTCTCTCTCTCTCCTCTCTCTCTCTCTCTCTCTCTCTCTCAAGATTAAATGGATCCAAATGGCCCATGAAGTAAACGGAGTGTGTTTTGACCATCCGTTTGAGAAGGTGAGGTCAGTTTTCGTTTTTTTGTTTTGTGTGACGGGTCTCCGACGCTCCCTCTCATTATTAAAATATGATTATCATATGCAGGGATGCAGGGGGGTATAGACAGAAGCATTTACGTTTTCACAACCAAAATGCACTCTCGCATAGGCACACGTACTCTGTCACTCTCATCGGGCCCACAAAGGTGACGGGAAACCAATAACTATTTCATAGAAAATAATCAAATTCTATTTAACTTGACTTCTGAGCCCCCCCCACCCATCACTACACAACACACTAATCTGTATCATACAAAAATGTAAACATCATACAGATAATCTCATAATCGTATCCCCTGTTCTTCAATTACTCTTACTTAAGCAGGAAAGACAACATTCCAATATTCTGGTTACACGCCTATTAACACAAAGAAAAATAAACGTTCATAATTTGCCAGCATGCCTTGGTTAACTAGTCAGTTTCTCTCATCACACTGTGCGACTACAATCGCTGAAGCTGCCACACTGTTGTGTACCTCCCGATTTGCCAAATCCCAAATGGGGACACTGGCAAAGTAGCTTGAGTTGCACCCTCAGACTGAGTCTCCCGGACTCCACTGAACTTCACCCTCTCTCCACAGAAAGGGCTCCTGTTGGCCTCTCTCACAAACACCCCACCATTGTCTGGCAGCCCCTTGCTTAGGCCCCAACAGGTTGACACGTCTTGCTGTCAACAGTCCCCACACAGGAGACAATTCTTCTCGTCGTCGGCTCTGAGGCTTCAGCAACCTCCACTGTCTTACGTCCCCACCCAGGAGACAATTCTAAACCATCATCAGCTTCGAGGCGACAGCAAACCTCTGCATCTCGCTGTATTTTCTTGAGCCCTCAGCAAGACAGGATGAGTTCACTTTCCCTTAAGTGAGTCACACATTTCCTGGTTTTCCGAGATCATCTTTTATCCATTCCCAAACACAGAGAACCTGAGTTGAAACTGGTTCAACCAATGGAATCACTGGCACACACACATCACACGATATGCACCCAATAACTTCCCGAGTTATTTTTATTCCACCAATGGAATCACTACTCACCTACACATACACACACACACACAGCTACTAGCACCAACAAAGAGTTGGGTACCAAGTGGTTAATGCATAACCTCCAATTCAAACTCATGTTCGATTCCCCGAAGCTACCCATTGTACTAACAGCCTGGACTTCTCCACAAGCCAGGACTGATGCTTCAAGTATTTACTACACTCTATAGCCAACAAGGTGCACAGCACTCAACAGGCCGACACTTCCCCGAAAGTGTTTCTCCTTCAGGACAAGAACGGCTGAATGGGCACTGTACCCTGCCTGCAGGCAGACGGTCACCGAACCGTGACGGTCGCCTCTCACGGTCGCTCCCCTCAGGCCCATCGGAGACTCCAGTGAATAGCCAGTGGTGGAGGTGGACACTCTCCCCCCACCCAAGACCAGCAGGTCCACATGTACTTGTTACTATGCCCCTGAACATGCGAATCACTTCCCAGTAACTCTCCAGTATACGACTCGGGGTATTCGCCTCTGGTGATGCCCGAGTTCGCACACTTGAAGAACACAAGGAACTGATCTGAAGATCGGCAAAATTGCCCTTAATTTGCCTAAAGGACTTAAGGACTCGAGAACATTCGGCCGACTCATCACATTTTGTTTTGGTTTGGCTTTTTGGTTAATCTCAACTGACCCGTCTCCTCAGGCGTCTTTGGATACTGTCATCACAGAGGTGGAAAAAGTGAGAAAGAGAAATGACCCATGTCATCTCTCTCTCTCTCTCTCTCTCTCTCTCTCTCTCTCTCTCTCTCTCTCTCTCTCTCTCACACACACACACACACACACACACACAACACACCACACACACACACACACACACACACAGAGCAGAGAGAGAGGAGAGAGAGAGAGAGAGAGAGAGAGATAGAGAGAGACTTATCACTGTATATACAATCATTTGTAACTTATTCATTTACAACATTGCTATCCTTCAGGCGGATAGAACTAAGCCGTGGCGGTGCGCCCGGTATTCAGCTTTACTTATCTGTATCAGATTTTTTAATCATAAGATGGGTACCAGCCCATGGGAGATTACAGTCCAAAACCAAAGTCCAGGAAGAGAAGGACTGTAATCTCCACAAGTTGATGACCTTTCCATCAGATCGGTTCAAATCTCAGTCTCTGCTTTTCTCGCATGATTGATGTTAAATGAGCACCGCTGATAAAGTTTTCGTATCGACAAATGAAGGAAGGTGATTACTGTGGCCTGTGGCATATATAGGGCCTGTGGCATATACGGCCCTACCCCAGTAATCACCTTCCCTCATTTGTGGATACGAAAACTTCATCAGCGGTGCTCTTTTAACATCAATCATGCGAGAAAAGCAGATATTGAGATTTTGAACCAGATACGGTCCGTTAAGGCCGGTCAGGATAGCAAAACGGCGGGTACGAGAAGCCGCCGTTTTTGTATTGGGCGCCGTTTTCATAGGCCAATACGAAAACGGCGCCCAATACTAAACCGGCGTCTTACGTCCCGCCGTTTTGGTGTTTAATACGAAAACGGCGGGACCTAAGACGCCGTTTTTGGTATTGAAACACCGTTTTCGTATGCCAATACGAAAACGGCTTTTCAATATCAAAACGGCGCTCAGCAGGCGCACTTTGTCCAGAAAATGGCAATATGGAAGCCACAGCTTATTCCTTTCCCTGATCTGAATCAAATACATGGAAAAAGAGTTTTCCAGCGATCAAAACTCGGTCCACCAGTGGTTCGGATTCACGGCAGTCAGCTCAGAAACAAACACTAACCATTTAACCACAAGCCCCTCTCTACACCAGTTGCCAGATTTTTTTTTTAATTATTATTAATGCTACAAATCGTAGCAAAGAGCACATGCACAGAAAAAGGGCAAAGACTCTCTGGAACTAAAGTAGGTGAAAAGGGAGTTCCATTTTAGTTATGTTTGGAGTGTCAAGTCTAATGGCATGCGAATGAGAATGGAGTAGTTGAATCATATGTCTAGTCCATCTTCTGTTGACCTTATCGACCCATTGATCACTCTTTATTCTGCTCGTGTCAGACTCGTTCCTTTCAAAAACACGTTGCCAATGTTGCTGGGATGTGTTTTTCTTGAACCTCCTGGCATAAACTTCCATCCGCCATCTTTTTTTTTTTTTTTTCTGAGGGCATCACCCAAAAGCCCTGTCTGCGCATTGGTACTATGTGGCATGGTTATTGTCATGTCTTTTGTCTGGCTGCCCAAGTCGCCTCATCCATCAGTTTTAGAAGAACCAAAGTCATGTTGCCCGCTCCATCTTTCGTTCATCTACATTTGAGCATTTTCCCCTTCATTGCCTTGTCTTCACTGGCTCCTCGTGCAGCAAAGAATGTCCGACACACCGCTTCTCTCTCTCTCTCTCTCTCTCTCTCTCTCTCTCTCTCTCTCTCTCTCTCTCTCTCTCTTTTCCAAAAGGAAAAATTTTGCATCTCTCTGTTATAAAACCCTTAGAATCATCCGTCCCGTATAACTTAACTGATTTGTTGCTCCTGTATACGCCATCATGTGGATACTGTTCTTCTTATACTGGTCTTTTTTTCAAACTTCCTGCGTTTGTACTGAAAGCTTTGCCTATAAAGCTACTTCCGCTTAAAACAATCCTCCGTATCGACTCAGTCTCTCTGACCTCTTTGAAATCCGACTTGAAATGATTTCGTTTCCGCTCTTACTAATATAGGCTTTGCAAACATGTGTCTGTGTAGTATTGGGGTGCATGATATATGTTTAGCTGCCTGTGTTTATTCGTCTAACAGTAATTGTATTTTGCTTGAGAGATGAGGCTGGGAGGGAGGAGGCTCATCAGATGTGTTTTAGCTGCCTGTGTTTATTCATCTAACAGTAACTGTATTTGCTTGAGAGATGAGGCTGGGAGGGAGGAGGCTCATCAGATGTGTTTAGCTGCCTGTGTTTATTCATCTAACAGTAACTGTTTTGTTTCAGAGATAGGGGGGTGGGCGGAGAGGGGGTTGTGAAAGGGCGGAGTGGGATGGTGGTAACGCTCGGATGTGGAGCGAGCGTTTGACTGCGGAATGTGGTTTTGTGTATCGCCACTTGTTCTTGTTGATTTGGTTTTGTACTTGGTTATGTTTTTTTCTTTTGGTTATGTATTGTCTTGTAAATGTATAAATGTACATGTACATACTACTACTACTACTACTACTACTACTACTACTACTACTACTACTACTACTACTACTACTACTACTACTACTACTACTTATATAATAATACAATTTTCGACGTACACGTTAACGTTTAATCTGTAGCATAACCATCTGGTTTTCAGCTTTTCGACACACACACACACACACACACACACACACACACACACACACACACACACACACGCACGCACGCACGCACGCACGCACGCACGCACGCACGCACGCACATGCACACGCACACGCACGCACACGCACACAGTCGCACACACACGGACACTCACACACACACATTTTCTCTCTCTCTCTCTCTCTCTCTCTCTCTCTCTCTCTCTCTCTCTCTCTCTCTC
>JADBJO010001771.1:345000-352500 GCA_016801955.1 Conus betulinus | reverse complement strand
ATAGCCTCCTCTCCGTAGCAGTGTGTGTGTGTGTGTGTGTGTGTGTGTGTGTGTGTGTGTGTGTGTGCGTGCGTGTGTGTGTGTGTGTGTGTGTGTGTGTGTGTGTGTGTGTGTGTGTGTGTGTGTGTACCCCGCGCGCGCGCGGGCGGACCTATATGTGCACACGCTTTGTAAGGCAGTGACGCTCCCGTCCCCCCCCCCCCCCCCCCCCAACACACACACACACACACACACACACACACACACACACACCATTCCCAAATTCTCAGATACCACCAAAGCAACATAATCTGGTCCGATTGTTTTTGAAGGCCATCAGTTGCGGATTTCTATACCACTCCTACATATCCCACGCACAGATGATATAGATGTCTTATAAAAAAAAAAATTATTTTTTTTAAGAAATAAAGTTATAAAAAGGAAATATAGAAGTGTCCCATCACAAGTTCTTCATTAGATACTCTGACTCTGTGAAGTGTGACACCGATTTGGTAGACGTGTGCAAACCGAAATTTGCCGGATGATTTCGTTTGTTTTTTTGTTTTGTTTTGTTTTGTTTTGTTTTGTTTTTTTAACCCCAACAAACTGGTGTATTTGGGAAACTTGTTCCGACTTTGGCACTCTCTGTACCAAGACCAGAAAGCTTCATATCTCTGGGCGATTTACATTTTCACGCATGATTAACCGGTGACTAGTGAACAACAAGTCTGAAAGTGTCTGTGGCCAGCAGCAATTAAAGGGAGAGAAACCGAAACCAGGCAAGTCTAATAATAGCGGCGCACGAAAAGCAAGTTCGGCTCACTTCCGTTTCCGCGAGCGTTTATAGGACATTGTCATGTGACGTAGCCTCACGTCAAGGCATGTGACGCTCCATCACATTGAGTCTAGTGATATGAAGCATTTCCCCCATGCCACAACTGAAAAGGAAGAATAATCATATGGCTTGACTAGTGTAGCGGGCGTCCCCAATAATTGTGAGGATCACTCAGTAAAATAAACAAGGGTGGTCATTGGGTGAAGGTGACCACTGAGAGGTAGTCTAATAAGGGCTGGTAAGGTGCTGGTCATGTGTTTTGAACACTGAGTATGCACTCACTAGGAGGAGGGAGGAAAGTATTAGTTTTAGCCCAGGAGATGGCCTGAAGACTCGAATCCTTCAGGACGTTGGTCACCGCTGACCTCAGACAGTCATTACCAGGTAGGCCATAGATAGTTGGGGGAAAGGTACATGGGAAAACCTAAAGAAAAGAGAAAGAAAGAATTCATATGTTGAACTGGAAAGCAGCTTACTTACACGAACCTTATTCGTGTTTCAGCCCTTCACCCTTCACTCCGTCAGCTATATTCCTCCTCTGATGCTGCGACGGCATCTGTTTACAAAGTGCTGAGACGGGTGTTTAACGATGGCCATGGTGTGGGGAACACACCGATAGTTCAGCCCCAGCAATTGAAGACCCCGGGTAGAGGAGTCGGATCTCATCGTTTTCCCCAGTGACTGGAGAGTTCAAGGGGCAAGCACGTTTTCTGATGCGGACAGGGCATCATGACAATAAGGGGCGAGTGCTTTCTCTGATGCAGGTATGACATCATGAATACATGGATTATTTATTCTCCTGGTCTGGATCCTGGGCCATTGTTGTGTACAAGGCTATGGCTTTATATTCTTTGAGGATTGTGTATTCTTTCTCTAGCAAGAAGGAGGAATCTAGTAAGTCTTCATTCATATAAATTCGTAACTTGATTTATCTCTCAGTGTGAAGAGAGAGAGAGAGAGAGAGAGAGAGAGAGAGAGAGAGAGAGAGAGAGAGAAAACATGATAGAATTTGTTTGATCACTACTCGAGTGTGATGTTGGAATTGTTCAATTCATTTAGTAAAGTGTTTTCCGCGGAGGAGAGGGGGAGAAGACAAAACGTTCGGTAGTGTGCCTTTTGGTTGACTGGAGGGACTGCGTGTGCGTATGGAGTAAATGCTGTCATGAATGCGTGTGTGCAAGAGTGACAGTGTGACAGACATGTTGGGCGTTTTAGTGCAAAAATTAACTTTGATCTTTGATGGAATCAAACGATGATAGGGGTGAGTTAGCGTTGGCGTTCTGAACTCCAATATTTTGGGTTATACTTGAGTTTGTGCCCCCCCCCCCCCCCCCCCCCCACACACACACACACACACACACACACACATTTTCTCTGCCTGCCGCTTCTTCTGCCCTATTGAAGACACCGTCGGATATCTTTGAAAAAGGGCCTCTTTCTGGCTAAGGCAGTTGAAATATAGCCTCAGATGTTTGGAATTTGAAGAACATTGAAGCTGTTTTCTGATAGCATTCACGTTCATCTTTGACGGAAAGAAAACACGGCGGAATTCACACACACACACACACACACACACACACACACACACACACACACACACACACACACACATACACACACACACACACACACACACACACACACACACACACACACACACAGAGTCTCTCTCTCTCTCTCTTTCTCTCTCTCTCTCTCTCTCTCTCACACACGCATGCACACACATACACTCTCTCTCTCACTCACTCTCTCTGTCTCTGTCTCTGTCTCTGTTTGTCTGTCTGTCTGTCTGTCTCTCTCTCTCTCTCTCTCTCTTTCTCTCTCTTAATATCACACACACACACACACACACACACACACACACACACACACACACACACACACACACACAGAGTCGATTTTACGGCTTTGAGGTAAAATCAAGGACAGCATACACAATAGAGAATGCACAATCTACTCTTGAAAATGACTTATCCTCAAAAAAAAAAAAAAAATAGTGATATACCAATGGATGACATAGTTGTTCATTGTGGTGTCACTAACACAACAAAAACCTGACCCGAAAATTGCCAGCAAAAAAAAAAATCCAACAACTTTGTACAGTGCATCAAAAACATCGCTCCCGATCATCCAAGAGCAAAAATTATAATAAGATCACTCCAGTACAAGATCCTGAGCTTGATACGGCATCAATGCTCTATAGGGACAGAGCGGTTTGGTTTTGAGAACGTCTCTCTCATCAGCCACTCGTACCTACAAGCTCAACCAAGATGTCGGAAGGATGATCTTCATCCGACCCCCAGAGGCCTATCCAGTGTTGTCGCGGGCACAGTCGGCTCCACGGAAGACTGGGAAGACGGACACACATTGTGCCGATCCATATAGGTCCTAGCCATCGTATGCTGCTTTGTGTAGACACTGTGCCGATCCATATCCATCGTATGCTGCTCTCTCTATACACTGTGCCGATCCATATCCATCGTATGCTGCTTTCTGTATACACTGTGCCGATCCATATCCATCGTATGCTGCTTTGTGTAGACACTGTGCCGATCCATATAGGTCCTAGCCATCGTGTGCTGCTTTCTCTACACACCCACTTTTTTTGTTGGTGACTCCAAATCCGCACCATGGCGGAACACCTTCGATGCCCTAAGAGACTGGCAGTAGATTCCAGACTGATAAAGTGGACTGTGTAGATTTGTGATGTTTCAGCCCATCATTCTATTGACTGTTCTTTGGCCTCGCTTGGGACTTGTTCACGGTCAAAGACCTATTTTCATTTTGAGATTTTTTTTACCCCTCCCCAACCCCACCTGTCTGTCTGTCTGTCTGTCTGTCTGTCTGTCTCTCTCTCATTTTCATCTACTAAATTGTTAATATTTCATATTTGTGTTAAAACTTTACAAAATTTATCTCTTTAAAATTATACCGTCACTGACTTGAGAAAAGAAACAGGAAATCTAATGTTTAAGTCTATAAAGTCGGACATGACAAATCCACGTTCTTTAAAAATCATGCAGTGGAACTGCATATCCATAACAAATTCGCACTACCTTATCCATCGCCTCGCTTCAGCTAACTATCAGATACTTGTTTGTAATCCTTGAATGTAAGTCAGCACAGTTCACCCAGACTCGAAAATTATTACTATCCTTCTATGATCGAGAATGTACGTCATTTAGAAAAGAGTAAGATCGCCATATACATTCATGAAAAAAAAAAAAATTAAGAGTACAGCTTTTGCGCTTCTCCAGTACCAAGTTGTGTGCCTGATGTACACTGTTGTTCGGCGAGTCTGAAAGTCAATGATCATTTGATTCTAAACACGATGTCTGTGTACTTGCCGAAAGGGCCTAGCGAAAAGAATGCAGATTGGATAAAGACTTTACAAGATTAAAAGAAGAAATGATGGAGATGTGGCGATTTTAACGCCTCATTCTCCATTTTGGGAAAAAGACTATAACAGTTACTATTTAACAGATTCATTATAGTCCATTCTAGCCTTTATATACAAAATGACGGAAATGTAACGAGAATTCCTGATGTAGCAAAGAGCCACTGCAACTGGTTTGTCTTTAATTTCTCCAGTTCTTGTTCGTAAAAGTAGGCCTACTAAAGAAAACGCACACTGATACTTTAGGTAGTGATCATCTACCAGTTGTTGTTACTCTCAATGAACAATCAACACAGCATGATCAAAAGAAAGATGCTATCCCCAAATTCAACTACAATCGTTCCGACTGGGATAAAATTAACATGAAAACATCCTAAGAGAACAAAATACAGACGATATAATAGATCAGAATATCAATACTTTTTATTCAAGATTCACAGAAATTGTTTTGCAGGCTGCTGATGTTTCAGGATATCTGCTGATGTTACATGGTTATTCCTAGATATCCATCGGCAAAGTCGAATAAACACTGAGGAAATAATACATGGTTGAAATCAGACTGTCGAAAACCGTAGACGATAAACAAGAAAAATATGGAATCTATTTGAAAGATAGAAGACCATTAAATCATCTGTCAATGAGAAAAGCAATCTCTTTGTAATAAAACAATAGGCCATGCGACATTTTTGATCCATATATTCTGTACAAATGACGTCTTCAGTCAAAAAGACCAAAGAGTATGATCAACATTTAATTATATGAAAAAAAAAAATGGAATGAAAAACTACTACTCTGACCAATCAAAGTTAATGGCAAGGAACTTCCGAATAATTCAAAAAAAGGATGAATCATTGTAGAGATATGTTTTGCTAGTACGATGAACGTACACCATCTGTCAGAAAAAAAAGAAGAACGTTTAGATAAAACGAGACAGCAAAGAATATATCCTCCGAGCGAAAATACACACTATATGAATGTTTCTCTTGCTTTGCAAGAGCTTAAAGAGAGTATTCTTTCTCTTGGTACCAAGAAGACTTCAGTTGGTATGGACGGGATTTTTAACGATTTTACTTTTAACGTTTGCCTGAAAATTAGGTCAAGTTGTTGCTCGATTTTTTTTTTTAAAAGAAACGTTGGGTCCAGGGCACCATTCCACGAATATGGATGGAAACATTCTATTGTTGTACCAATACCAAACACAGGGACGTTCGAAAGGTGATAAACATAATCACAGACCAGTTGCACTAACCTCTCACACCGGAAAACTAATAAGGAAAATCATTTTAAACAGATTGATATACCACTGTGATAAAAATGGAATAATTCCAATGACTCAAGCAGGGATTTCGAAAAGGCAGATCAGCTATTGACCATTCGGTTAAACTCACTACTAACACACACACACACACACACACACACACACACACACACACACACACACACACACACACACACACACACAATTTGCCCGCAGAATGAATGTGTTAGCCACTTGTTTTGACATAAAAAAAGAAGCATACGATCATGTGTGGCTAGACAGATTGTTATATAGATCAAAGTCTATCGGATTGTCGGAAACTATTTACTATTGTGTCAAGAATTTTTTTTTTTCGCAGAAAGAAGCATAAAGGTTAAAGCTGGAAATTCTTACTCCACATTAAGATTTCCAAGAACGGGCATCCCACAGGGAAGGCAACGCTGTGTTTGTGCAGTATGCTGATGATGTCTACATGTGGATCCAAGTGAACATGAAAAAGAAAGGGTCTAAAAAGAGAGCTTAATTTCTATAGACAAATATATCATTTTGAACTTGATAAGCCTTGCTGCGAATGGGTATCTCTATCCACTGAAAAGACTAACGTCATTCTATTTATCGAGATTACTTATACATGTTTCTGTCCGCCTTTGTGTGTGTCTTTTGATCTCCCTTGCATCCTTCGGTGGATCCTCAAGCGTAGGCTTCAAAGGTTGTCCCCTACATTTTGTACTATTTGCATAATGTCTTTAGTTTTTCAGCAACTTTTTTTTCCTCCCAACGCTTTCGTTTTGTTTCATTTATTACTCTTCACTGGCTGCTTTGGGGATGCTGTTGGATTCTTTTTTGAACCCTTGGTGGTGAGAACACCACAGTGTTATGGACTGTGGTGTGTGTCTTATTTGACGCCAAGAGCAGAGATACAACGAACTGCGTTTCCCTGATGAATCCGATCCAGCGGACGAAAAGTCTAGCAGAGGGCAATATAACCAGATCTCTGCTTTTAAAAAAGATTACAATGGTTCTCTCATACAGGTAGCGAAAAGTTTTCATTTTTGAAAAATGTATTTTTAATATCGAATTCCCCCTTTGTCATGAACTCTCCCACTTCTCTCTCAAATTCAAATCTTTGTTAAGTCATTACTGTGATGACGGAGTTGGCGGCCTGCGCTCGTTTTCATCTGCTAATAGTTTGTTCGTCTTTTTAATTGTGTAACTTCATTTTTAAGTTTAAAAGGCTGTGCCAGTCTTGAATAAAAGTTGCTCCAAGTTTGGTTTTCTTATGGGAACAAGAGTTACCCAACATGTTTATTGTCATTTTCTTTAAAAAAAGGGGCGGATCCCTCCACACTGCGAACATTACGAAACTATGACGAAGTTCTAAAACACACAAACATGTCATAAAATTTGGGGGCGTATACCTTACATCAAAATTAACGTGGAATTATTATATTGAATATTTACTACAAAAAACCAGGAAAAGTTGCATTTTTTTTAAAAAAAGCGATACGCAAACAACACTGGAGTCAAGATATTAAAAGATCAAAACAAAGTTCACTTTGTTTTGCACGCTCCAAGCTGACGTATGGCCAAGAGGTGGGTGGGTTTTTTTTTTTTTCATTTTTGTTAATGCTCAAAAATATTTATTGAAAAAAAAAAAATCCAACGTTTAGATTGTAAGGCATTCAGACATGCCCTGGGTGTATGTACTCTTTCATGCACAAACAATGGATGGATAAAATAGGGAAGTAGGAGTTCTATCTTTAGATGTGTATCGACAATTTGCTCTTGCAAAATAACGCTTAACGTAGCTCAGTGAACAACCATACGTTGAAGATGAAGTTAGCTCAAGATCTGATACAGAATTTCCAAAACGGGCATGAGATATAGTTTCTCTTGCTGCGATTGACAGTGCGCTTCAGTGTTATTCCAACGATCAGAAATGGGTGTAAAGAAAATGGTAGTCAGAAACTAAATTTCTCCGTTGCCCGCCATGGGAACTTCAAATAGCAAATTTTGATGTAAATCATTCTT
>JADBJO010001771.1:327500-342500 GCA_016801955.1 Conus betulinus | reverse complement strand
AAATAACTGGATTTTCCAGAAAAAGAATCTAGAACAAATCGACAACAAAAAAGTTTACCACAAAAAAAAAGTGTCGCATGAATGCCTCTCTGTCCAAGATTTTAAAGATAATGCATAGTCTAGTATGACTGGAAATTAAAAAAAAAAAAAAAAAAAAGTCACAGAACATTCAAATTTCACCTGAATGGAGAGATCTTAAGTCAAAGTAACATAATTATACAGACAAACTTTCTTTCCGTAAATTATAACATTTGGAAATGAACCTTCTTGTCTCTGCCTGCCTCTGTCTCTGTCTGTCTCTGTCTCTCTCTGTTTTTTTTTTCTCTCCCCTTTCTCTCTCTTTCTCTCTCCCCTTTCTCTCTCTCTCTCTCTCTCTCCTTCTCTCTCTCTCTCTCTCTCCCCTCTCACATAGACACGCAAGCGCGCACGCGTGCACACACACACACACACACACACACACACACACACACACACACACACACACACACACACACACACACATACCGAGTTCAAATTTGATCGCGTGCTCGCACACGCAAGCGCTAGTACACACACACACACACACACACACACACACACACACACACACACGCACGCATGCATGCGCCACGCACACACACACACACACACACACACACAAACATGGAGGCGCACGCACGCACGCTGCGCGCGCGCTCCTGCACTTAGATGGAGGTTGACGAGGTGGGGGGGTGGGGGGGGGGGGGGAGGGGGTAGGGTTTTGGTAAACATCACCGTAAAACACGACAGCCTAGCACAAAACACAACGCACACAGTCCATCAGCTCCACTAAGCCCAGCAACACATCGAGCAAAGCAACAGCCCCGTACAGTCACACACTATGCCCACTACACCACCACACGCAAGAAACTTTGGACCCACTGCGAGAGAGAGAGAGAGAGAGAGAGAGAGAGAGAGAGACGGTGCTTCAAGTGAGCAGTGTAGCTGGCAGGCAGGGGGTGGTTTGGCTGGCTGGTGATGTGTCGCGGCAGCGCTGGCCGCACGAGAACGAACAAACGAGATTGTATGGGAAGCTGTTTGCCTCAAAAGGGCATGGTGCGGTGGATTTTTTTTTTTTCCTTTCTTTCTTTGGGTGTGTTGTTTGCTTTTTTTTGTTGTTGTTGTAATCCTCAAGAATACCAAACAGTTCATCTACCAGTCAGAGCAGGTTGCTATTTATGGTGCAAGGAAAACGCATAATGGAACCATAAACCATTTAGGTCCCCCCCCCACACCCCCTTCAAGATATACAAGTAATGATCAAACAGAAAAGAATATTCTCTATACCACTAATAATAGCACAAGTTAGAAAATATTTGGTTGTCTGAAAATATGGATCATGCGGATCAGAAAATGTTTCCGTTCTATAAATAATGACTACGCAAATTAGAAAAAGCTTCCTTTCTGTGGGGACAAAAAGACTAGACAAATCAGAAAACATCCCCTTTTTTTTGAATAACGAATGTACAAATTAGAGAAATGTTTCCTTTCCTGTCTCTGGTTCACTGGTTACACTCAGGTTTAACCCACGCCCACAGTAACGGGGGCCGATGGGGACAAACCACTCAGCAGCACAAGGGGGGAAGAGGACCTGTCTTGCAGACCGCATTATACCACCTGAACGACAACACGTTGAGAGATTGTCCTTTTTTATGTTGGCCACTAGCAAGATTGGAACTGGCAACAGATGCCTGCAAACTGGGTGATGTAAGCCAACAGAGCCAGCCTGGTACCTGCCCGTCTAGCCCTTAACCTGACAGTGTTCACTGTGTTTGTAAGGAGACAGAGCCAGCCCGGCAACGACCCGTCAAGCCCTTAACTTGACAGTGTTCATTAAGCCAACAGAGCCAGCCCGACACCGACCCGTCTAGCCCTTAACCTGACAGTGTTCATTAAGCCAACAGAGCCAGCCCGGCACCGACCCGTCTAGCCCTTAACCTGACAGTGTTCATTAAGCCAACAGAGCCAGCCCGGCACCGACCCGTCTAGCCCTTAACCTGACAGTGTTCACTGTGTTTGTAAGGGGACATCAAGTGAGGTTTAACACGGACCAAGCTGAATCAGAATTTAGGGTCTTTGAACATCGTTTTTTTTTTTTTTTTTTCTCTCCATCTCTACCTCTTTCATCCATGCACCAGCCATTTCTCCCCTTCTCTGCTTCCCCCCCCCCCCCCCCCCCCCCCCCCCCCCCCCCCTCCCTCCCCCCTGCCCTCTGCTGCCCCTACTTCGCATCCTCCTCCTTCTACTTCCGCTCCTCCTCCTCCTCCTCCGGAGTTTTTCCTCCCCCCCACCTCAACCACCAACCCCCCCTTCCCCCTCCCACCCCCCCCCCCCCTCCGTCATTCTCCCCTCCTCTCCTCTGTTCTCACTTACCGCATCCACCCCTTCTCTGTCTCCCCCTTCCCCCTCTCTCCCACTTTTTTTCACCCTCATCCACGGCTCCTCCCCCCCCCCCCCCTACCCTCCCCTCCGCTCCTTCTTGCTCCCACCACCTCCCACTCTTCTTCCTCCACTCCAACTCTCCATCCACCTCCCGTCCCCCCCCATTCCCCCCCCCCCTCCTCCCCCCTGTCCATCCCTCCTTCCCCTCCATCCACTCCCCCCCCCCCCCCCCCTGAATGTCCTTTACCCCCCCCCCTCCTCCGTCTCTCCCCTCCTGTCTCTCTCACCCCTCCTCTGTCATCTTCCCCCCCTGTCCTCTACCCCCCCTCCCCTCCCCCCCCCCCCCCCCCCCCCCTTACCTATCCTCCTGACCTATCTCCTGAACCGCTTCCAACCCTTCGCTATCTGGTCAGATGTTTTCTTTTCTTTTTAATGTGGCGACTGCCACTGTCCGGCGCCACAATGATCTGCTCAGCACTCTAAACGAACTCTCATGACAAACTTGGTGAAGATTGAACGTTCCTCCCTTCTCACGTCCCCTCCTCCTCCAAGTTCCTCCCTGGCCCTTACTCCACACCCCCTTGTCCCTCATCCTCCCTGTCCTTGTCCCCCCCCCCCCCCCCCCCCACCTCCGCCTTCCCTGTTCTGTTCTCCCCCCATCTTCCCCCCTCTCCCTCTTCCCCTTCCCCTCTTGTTTCAGATTCTCGATGCTTTCCTCGTACCAACCCCTCTCCCCACCCGTCTTCTTTCTCCCCTTCTACCTCTCCCTAGTCCCGTCCACCGCTTGTCCTTCCTTACCTGAAAGCAAGGGAGGGGGGGGGGGGGGGGGGGGAGAGGGAGAGGGGGAAGGGGGGGGGGGACAAGCTTGTAATCATTAGTTAAAGACGGCTGAGTGAAATGCATAGCCAATAGGGCACAGGTTGAAAGTAAGGGTTAAAAAAAAAAAAAAAAAAAAAAATGGGGGTAGGGGTAGGGTGGAGGTGGGAAGGGGCTGAGTGGTAGAAATCCGGGGATAGAGTGAGAGTAAAAAGTGTGTGTGTGTGTGTGTGTGTGTGTGTGTGTGAGGGTATGGATTCATGCGCGCGCGCGCGCGCGTGTGTGTGTAGGCCTATTGTGTCTGTAAGGTTATATGAGTGCGTGCACCTCCAGCCCCCTCCCCCCCCCCCCCCCCCGTTCCTTCCCCCCCCCCCCCCCCCCCCCCCCCCCTTTCCTTTTAACCCCTCCTCTCAATCTTTATCTCATTCAGTCCTCTGTCACTTGTCGTCGCAAGCAGTGCCCTCCCCTTGGCGTTTTCCTGCTCATGGAGTACTGTTTCTGTCTTTCACCTTTCTTTCTATAATTATCATTTTTTTGTTTTTGTTTTTGTGATCCAGTAGTCAGCTTACTTCTTTTTCATTGCTTACAAGTGTTCAGTTTGGGCTGCAGTTTTTTTTTTTGTTTTTTTGTTTGCTTTTTTTTTTTTTTTTTTTTTTGCCTTCAGCTCCCCTCAGGCTGCTGAAAAGGGTTAGTAAGAATTAAGATGACGAGCTCAGCAACAATAGCAGCTACTGTGATCTTTTAACGCTAGCTGGCTCCCATACTATTTCGCCACGACCGCTAGCTGGCCGCGCGCGCGCTGTCGGTCTGTCGGTGGTGTGTGTGTGTGTGTGTGTGTGGCGCCTTGTCGGGAGTAGTAGGCCCAGTAGTGAAGGGAGTAAAGAAGAAGAGGGAGGGTGGTGGGGTGAAGTGAAGAGAAGCACTTAGCGCCGTGTACTCAACGTGTGTGTTTGGTGGTGGTGTGTGCTGTGTTGTGTCAGTGGCTTGTGTTTTGATGTTTCCCCCCTCCCTTCCTCACTACTGAGAGGGGACTCGTGCACATCCCAAGGGCGACGACGACACGGGCGAGCGACAAGGCCAGCGGATTGTTGTCATGGTGTGCGGCGGGGGAAGAAGTTGGTGTTGAACAAGTGGCTTCAAGTCCGGAGTAATCTACTTCTGTAACATGGATGACTAGGACGACTGGTTGGTGGGGAAGGAGAGAGAGAGAGAGAGAGAGAGAGAAAGGACTTAAACAGAGAGAGAGAGGCGACGCAGTACTTGGCCGTGGAGTTGTCCTGATTCGGTGGAGTGCTAGTGCTAGTAGGTCGGTCGCCCGCTGCCCTGCTCGGTCCACTATTGGGTCATCGTTGCGAGCACACAGCGGTCAGTCAGGCGCGGCGCGGGGGAGGTGAAATCGGCGGGCCGGTGGTGGAGGCAGCAGGACCTGCCCCCCACCCCCCCCCCCCCCCCCCCTCCCCCCTTCCCCCCACCCCCCTGGGGCGGCTCTGTCCCCTCCCTCCAAGGTAGGCATGGGCTTATGTGATCAAGTGTGTGTGTGTGTGTGTGGTGTGTGTGGTGAGGTGTGGTGTGAGGACAGGGGGGGGGGGGGGGGGGGGGGGGAGGGGGGCGGGAATGGGGCAGGATTTCTTTTTTGACACCCCCAATGTCCGTTCAGCATCAGTTCTTTAAGAGAAACGTGAAAGGTTTTGTTTGTTTATTTTAGTCGCCAGCACTGGGAATCTCCCGACTAACGTCTCCCTTCAGTGTTCTCAGTGGAGACCAACACATTTCTTATCTGCATCACAGAAAAAAAAAAAAAAAACCGGAAAGAATCCACCCACCATGCAAAAGAAGGGACAGAGAGAGGTGGGTTAGGGAGGGGGTGTCGGACAGGGAATCTTTCCAAACGATGATCGAGAGAAGGAAGCGAAAAAAAAAAATGTATGCGTGACCAACACATGTTGGGTAACCGTAGAGCGGCAACAAGCACCAGGCGCCAACATGCGCCACATGCTTCGCCTCGCTACTGGGAGCAGACGTGGGAGGGAGACTGAAGCGCACACGGTGACAAGGTCTACACCACCCCCATGGCATGTTTCGCACACGCCTGCCCACCCAGTAGCCGCTTTCGGCTGGAAAAACGGGTGAATGCTGACCCTTAACAGTCAAGGGTTTTCGTTTGGTCCAAACATCGGGAGATGGCAAAGGGATGGTGAGGTAGGGAGGAGGGGGGAGAAGTGGGGAGGATTTCTGCCAGGTTTCCCCACCCTGTGTTCTTCCATAGAGGACAGAGAGGGGGAATGAGACTGTCGCTCGCTGCGCGTGTAAAACGTCATCCTCACAGAGAGAGAGAGAGAGAGAGAGAGAGAGAGGTTTCGGAGGGAAGGGGGTGGTGGGCAAGAGGGGGGAGGGGGGGGGGGGGGGAGGGCTCGATCATTCCTCTCTACCATCGTTCAAAGTGCACGGTTACGCGTTGGATGCCACACACTTTAAAAGTGTGTGTGTGTGTGTGTGTGCGCGCGCGCGCAAGCGCCTGCACGCGCGCATGTCGCCACTATTTGACATAGTGCACACAAGTGTGTGGACCATGCACGCGTGTTTCTGTTTTATGTCTCGAACGTAAGAGCCCCAGCACACCAGAGAATGTGTCATTCAGTGTGTGTCATAGCGTCTGTGTCCCATCATTATGTACGACACAATGTGTGTGACCTAGTTTGCTCAACCGCTTGGGCTCGGAAGTTAGGTGTGTGTGTGTGTGTGTGTGTGAAACAATGCACTCCACATAGTCAACTGTGCTCCACTGTCACAAGGCTTGCCGCTCTTGTTGGCGATGGTCGTGAACTAAAAATAGAGCTTTGAACATGGTTTCGACCCTTGATCTATGTGCTGGAGACACATGACTAAGCCCCTGCATAAGGCTGCCCCTGGACAGCCCCATAATTGTGATCTTCACGGCCAGGAGTTGGAATTACCAGTCAGAGGCTGCTAATTTCAGTCTCTCTCTGCAAGTGAAGGTGCCGTTCCTTAAAAAAAAAAAAAAAAAAGGTGTTAGAATATTATGATATAAAATCTAGATTTTTATCTCTACCCTACCATGAAGTAATGAAGTACGCTGATTGATACAGAACACAAGATTCAAGTGGGCCAAAGATGTTGTTAAGTGCATGTAGTCTGTTTTAACTGTGTATAAGATTTCTCAAAAAGAATACTTGGAATTCTGCCTTTTTTCCCCCAAAGAGAATGAAAACTTAATAAAAAAAAAAAAAAAAAAAAAAAAAGTTGTAAGCTAAAGGGTCATGGGTTTCTAGAGAGAGTTTGAAAAATATGTTCTTCACGTTCAAGCAAACAGTCTGTTTTAATTGTGTATATAAGATTTCTCAAAAACTGAAAAAGAATACTTGGAATTCTGCTTTTTTCCAGAGAGAATGAAAACTTAATCAAAAAAAAAAAAGGTTGTAAGCCAAAGGGTCATGCATGGGATTCTAGAGAGAGTTTGAAAAATACATTCTTTATGTTCAAGCTAACCTTTTCTAAGCACGGTTGGGGGCTGATTCAGGAAAGTGCTTGGGGACTGGTCAGCGCTATGCGTGGTCTCTCCTGTTGGCTTGTATTCTTCGACAATCCTATTACCCTTTCAAGGATCCCATTACCCTTTCAAGGATCCCATTACCCTTTCAAGGATCCCATTACAGTGATAATTAGGTCCAAGAAGAGTCGGCCTCTGGTGCGCAAAACTACTTTTCCATTTTGTTTGTTTGTTTGTGTTTGAGGGGAAGGGGGGTCGCAAAAATATTTAGGAGTTCACACTTTAGAACAGCTTGAAAATGTCATGAAAAACACAAACACACACACACACACAAACACGCACGCATGCATACAAGCAAGCATGCACACAAGCACAGATATACGCATGCATGCATGTGCACTCACGCGCGCGTGCGCACACACACACACACACACACGCACGCATGCACGCACGCACGCACACACACACACACACACACACACACACACACACACACACACACACACACACACACACACACACACGCAAACTCTGACTGGCTCATACAAACGATACAGTATGTAAACACAGAGAAAGAGGATGAGACAGAAATGGGTAAGAAAAGAGGCGCTAATGACAAAGTTGATGAAATACTCCAGATAATTACTGGCTGAATGTAGATTTGTGTTTCTTGGTTCTAAAAGGAAGTGTTACCAACTAAAGTGATTTAATGTGAGCATATACGAAGTCAGGATTTTAACAGTGAAACATGATATGAGAGGTGCTCTCATCGATTATTGTTACAGCTGTAAAATATCAGAATTTCTGTTACATGAGTTATTTCTGTCAGTGTTGAAATGTTTTATTGCTTGAACATGTTTCACAACCAAGCAATGATCCTCTGAAGCGTGATGACAAATGATTGGTGAGCAATGAAAATGGGTGGAAAGTTTGATAAACTGTGTAGACTGGCCAACACACAAAGCACATATTTATAGATGCTCGACTTTTGACCCATTTGATGGATTTTCACCCGCAAGCCATACATTAGGCGTTACCTGATATTATTAGAGAGGCCATATTTCACAAGGTTTTTTTTTTTTTTTTGGCCCAATCATGTGACCCAGTCATTGATCTGGTAGGCTGTTTTGAAGACTTGCTGGTTTTCAGTAGAAAAGAATTCTCAAGCAGAAGCTGTTCATTGATTCAAAATGTTCTAATACATTAAGGACAGTTACGTTTTAATCAGCGTGAATTATGACAGATTGAACGAAAAAGTGCTTTCATGCGATACAGTGCTTGAAGTCATACAGAAGAAAATCACTGCATCGCAGTAAAGTTTTGCATGTTTTAATCACCTATTGGCCAGAATGCAAATGCATCTGATGGGAATTGTATGCATTAGAGATGCACATTTGTGCGTGATAATTGCATTACAAGTGTAGTTCGTCATGATCAGGTGTGGTCATGTTGAGAGCTGAAACATATGATCCATGTTGAAAGTTGCTATCGCAGAGTGTGCCATCACTAAGAGGAAAGTTCTGGGATTGATCTTGCCGCCATTCTTCCGAGATCAAGGAAGTGATCTGATTTAGAAAACAGAAACATGTTCAAACTCAGTGAAGGCCTAGTCACACAGTTGATGATGGTGGATTTTGCTCTTTGTAGTGTCTGTTTTCCATTTTCTGCACTCGGTTCCCCATTTCCTATAACAGATTCAGTAGGTGCATGTGTTCAGTTTCCTAATACCTGTGATGATTGCCAGGATGTTGTCTTCAGTTTCCTTAATGTTGTGATGATTTAGTAAGTTTGTCTGTTCAGTTTCTTTATTCCTATTCCTATTCATGATGATTTTAACAGTTGTGTGCAGACTCTTGATTCAGATGGTGGACTTGTGTGTGTGTGTGTGCGTGTGTGTGCACGCGTGTGTGTGCGCGTGCGTGTGTGTGTGTGTGTGTGTGCACACGTGTGCATGTGTGCGTGTGTGTGTGTGTGTGTGTGTGTGTGTGTGTGTGTGTGTGTGTGTGTGTGTGTGTGTGTGTGTGTGTGTGTGTGCGTGTGTGTGTGTGTGTGTGTGTGTGTGTGTGTGTGTGTGTGTGTGTGTGTGTGTGTGTGGTGTGTTGTGTGTGTGTACAGTTTCACAATTCTTGTGAGTGTGATGTACTAAGGGAGTGTTTGTGTTCAGCTTCTCAAATGAATCCGATGGACTTAACAACGATGGGTTTGGATGGTGTTTGTGTTCATTTCCTGTTTCCTGTGATGGATTTAGCCTGCATTCAGTTCCTTCAAACTTCACTTTCCTAATTCGTTTGGAGGATTTAGCAAGTGTTTGACGTTGTGTGCAGCTTCCGAACATGCGATGGATTCAGGAGGAATGTGTTTTCAGTGTCCTAATTCCCGTGATTGATTCGGGTGTTTTTGTTCCTTCCCTGGTGTCTATATGATGGATGGATTCAGCTAGCGTTCAGTGACCTAATTTGTCAGGTGGATTTAGGTGGCGCCTCTGAACATTTAGCATGGTCATTCTGGTCATAATGTTAGGAGGTGGCTGTTGTAAGTGTTCATGAATGTTTTACTGTTTACTTATACTTGTGTTCAGTGTTTTTAATTCCTGTGGTGGATTTTAGCAGCTGGGGGTGAACATAGAGTGCCCTTATTCGTGCAGTGGATTCAGCTGGTGTTTGTGTTCAGTTTCTGAATTCCTGGAGTGGATTTAGCAGGTTTTTGTGTGGTGTGTGTGTGTGTGTATGTTTGTGTGTGCGTGCGTGTGTGCGCGCGCGCGCACTGCTATGTGGATGTGTGTGTGTGTGTGCGTGTGTGTGCGTGCGTGTGTGTGTGTGTGTGTGTGTGTGTGTGTGTGTGTGTGTGTGTGTGTGTGTGTGAGAGTGAGAGATGATGATGATAATGATGATAATAATCTTATTTTCAAGGGTAACAGATAAGCAAATGAAGGACTAAGAGGGACTAGCAACTAACTAAGGATGACTAGCTACTAAACCATACTAACAAACATAATTATCTCTAAAAACAGGAAAACATGGATGAGCTTTTTCCTACCTCAATATTGACGAATACATGAGCTTGCCGAAAAAGGAACATTGATACAACAATAAGAATAAATGAATTGATTACTGAAAAAGAAAAAGAAAAAAAAAATCACACACACACACACACACACACACACACACACACACACACACACACACACACACACACACACACACACATATGTACACACCACACACACACACACACACAGACACAAACACACAGAAGCACGCATGCATACACACACACACACACACACACAGGCACATAGAAACTGACCCTCCTATCAGTTATCGAAGGGGGGGGGGGGGGGGGGGGGGGGGAGAGAATGAGAGTGAGAGTATATATACGCATGTGCGCGCACACATGCATATGTTAGTGTGCACAGTTTGTGGTGTATATATGCTGCAGTGTGTTAATGCATGCGTGCGTGCGTGCATGTGCATGCGTGCGTGCGTGTGTGTGTGTGTGTGTGTGCGTGCGTGTGTGTGTGTGAGCGTGCGTGCGCGTGTGTGTGTCTGCATGCGTGCGTCTGGGCCCTGTTTTTATGACAGGCCCGAGTCAAGTAGGTCTAGTGGCTGGCTGGATTACAGAGTAAGCTAACAGGCCACTTACTAGACAGTCAGTACTCCGGGCCGAACACAACTGGGTCTCAAGTCAGAAGTTCAACCTACTACACACGTTCCCATCGTCCTATCTCTGGCCCCCCCCCCCCCCCCCCCCCCCCCCACCCACTCACTCTCCAGACTGACAAACGTGTGTTGCATAACGCACTTCTACAGATAGCGGAGCCAAGGGGCTCCCCATCACCGTTTTTACGGGCTAGTACTTTGACGGACTGAAACTTTGTGTTCATTCGCAGGTTGCCTTGGTGGGTGGGTGGTTGTGGTTGGTTGGCTGGTTTGCGTTGGCGAGTGTCCAGTGGGAGAGCTGTGGAGTGTTTAAAAATAGCCCTGCTGAAGTAACGGCGTGTGTGTGTGTGTGTGTGTGTGTGTGTGTGTGTGTGTGTGTGAGAGAGAGAGAGAGAGAGAGAGAGAGAGAGAGAGAGAGAGAGAGAGAGATGGTGGCTAATGATACGTTTATCTGTTAGTCTTCTGGACGGCAATTCGGTTTTGTACATATTGTGCACATAAGGACTAAAAAGAGACTGAATCGTGCGCTCTGTCTGTGTGTCTGTGCGTCTGTCTCTGTCTCTGTCTCTCTGTCTCTGTCTCTCTCTCTCTCTCTCTCTCTCTCTCTCTCTCTCTCTCTCTCTCTCTCTCTCAGTGTTTGTAAAACGTAAATGTTCAGGCGTACTTGCAGTGAAATGATTGTTATATTGTATATTTCTTATAAAGATAGTAGCCTCCCCGGCGCACCCCCCCCCCCCCCCCCACACACACACACACACACACACACACTCCCCGCCATTCAGACATCTTGAACACACACACACACACACACACACACACACACACACACACTGTTACTCTCTCATCCTAGCGGACACCGACCTAGCGACCTAACTGCGAACTTGCGCAAAACAACTCGACCACTGCCTGGCAGAGGCTCAGTTTTGGCGTCCTCCGACACAGACACTGGCTGGATCGGAGGCAGTGCGCCGAGGGGAAAATAATGGGAAGGCTGATAGACTGGTGTGAGGGGGAGGAAGCGGTTGTTTTCCCAGGTGAATGACTTCGTTATTGCCTAGTTTGTATATATATATATATATATATGCAGACCCTCTCTCTACTGTCTCTTATTATGTATCTCTCACGAACACAGAACACACACACACACACACACACACACACACACACACACACACACCTCTCTCTCTCTCTCTCTCTCTCTCTCTTTCTCTGTACAATACAAAGGTGTTTGCTTTTAATCGGCTAATAAACAGCTTCATCCCACTCCGCCCCCCCCCCCCCCCCCCCCCCCCCCCCCCCCGCCTTCTCCCTCCTGCCCCTTGTCCCTTGAGGACAAATATTTACTTTCATATGAAATTCTTATCTCAGTATAACAGAACATTCAGCTGCTTAGAACAACATGTACATGCCCTCCATTTTTAGTTACCCCACTGTTACCAGGCCGCCTTCACACTGTTGACTACAAAGATGAACAAAGGAAAACCAGAGTTAACCCTGGGTACATTACAGTGTTAGTTTGAAGAGTGATGACCGCAGGTAGAAACTGAAAGAAATCTGTAAAATAATTTTTAGTGAGTCTGCCAAAAAAAAAAAAAAAAAGTATGAACAAGTTGTAAGAGAAAACATGATGCGTTTCAACTTTTTTTTTTTGTGTGGTCTCCTCAGGCAAGAGAAACAAACACAAGTTTAGTTTGCCTGAAGGAGGCCAAAGAGGTTGAAATGTGTAGTTGTTTTGTTTTGTAACTTATTTGCCGTTGTTGTTGGCGGACTTACAAAGGATTATTCTTACAATACTTAGTGTTGTTATGGTTGTCAAGATATCATGTGATATCAACTTAATCAAGACACAGATTGTCACACAACACTACACACTCATAATATGTACGTGTACAGATGCACAAGCCCACATGCACACACACACACACACACACACACACACACACACACACACACACACACACACACACACACACACACACACATGCATACATGCATGCACACACACACACATGCATATATATGTGCATACCTACACACATATGCATGCATGAACACACAGACACACACATGTGTGCATTACACACACACATAGGTATGCTTGTGTGCGGTCACACACGTGCACACACAGACACACACTTTTCCTGACTGATTCACACAGACACACACACACACACACACACACACACACACACACACACACACACACACACACACACACACACACACACACACACAATATATGCATGCAAAATAGCATTCTGCTGTGTGTATGGGGAAGACAATGATACATGATGTGGTCAGACTAGTCCTGCCTCTGTCATTTTCTGTCCATTAGGACATTAGGTGTATTCCCCAGGCATGTAAATGTCAGTGAAATTCATGAGTCACATGAGTCGCATTAATCTGCTTGTAATGTGTTTGTGCATGTGTGTGTGTGTGTTTGTGTGTGCATGTGTGCATGCATGCATGCATGTGTGTGTGTGTGTGTGTGTGTGTGTGTGTGTGTGTGTGTGTGTGTGAGAGAGAGAGAGAGAGAGAGAGAGAGAGAGAGAGAGAGATTCATGCTTAGTCACAGACTTAGAACTTGGCAGCTACCCCCCCCCCTCTCTCCCCCCCCCCCCCCCCCCCCCCCCCCCAGCTCTCCCCATTCCAAATACTCACAGTAACCTGGGCTACTCAGGTTTTTCTGCTCACCCAAAACTTGTTTTTCTGGGTGGGGGTTAAAGAACAAAAGAGCAAAAAAAAACAAAGGGGGAAAAAAAAGGAAGGTAGTATAGAGGTGAGATCCCTTGCTGTCCAATCTTTCTTATGCGCCCATCTAACTCTAAGAAGGGAGATAATTTTCATGTGATCTCAAGTTGCTGTTCTCCATTGAACCATGGGGTCTTTTGTCTTAAGACTAGATCAGACTGTCACTTGCACAGTGTGTAAATACAAACTGGATATGTGTGATTGACTTAGAGTAACAGCCCAAATGTAAAAGTGAAAATTGTGCACTGCAGAGTGCCTGACATCACCGGGCTGGAAGAGCTCGGTCACCAAGAGGTTTGGACCATTGATCCTGGGTTTCAGGATCAAATCTGGCCAGGCTGTCCCAATACATCGATTCATTGTTTCCTCTCAGACTTGGTTTTGATTTCACATCCTGAATTTTCTTCAAATGAGACTATGATTACTGAACTTGCTCATGTGTGGATGTATGTGCGGACACACCTTGCAGGCATATTAAAAATCCTGTCACCAATGTTTGGAAGATAAAGCCAGTTAGGCCATTGGTGTGAATGACACATATACATATAGCTTGCTCCCTTCAGAGTTGAGGGAATGAAAGAAATACTTGAATGATTGATGTTGAACTTATCTGTGTACATGCATGTGTATGTATTGCATGTGTGTTGACTTCGAATCGCAGCCATTTCAGTATGTTTGTATCTCCACGAGCCTGTTGATTTTACTGTCCCTTTTTAATGCTTGTCCCCTCACCATTTCCCTCAGCCATTTCTTGTGCTTCTTTGTGTGATATAAACACAATGTGACTGTAGTTGTACATTTGTTTTCCTTCTTCCCACATGAAAAAAAAAAAAAAAACCCTGTTGATCTCACAGGAGCTAGCATCACCGCATTCATTGCCATGTTGATGTGCAACAGGTGAAGTGTTTTAGAGTAACTGTAAGTAGACACTCTTTACGGATGTGGATGCAGAAAGAAGACAGCTCCACTGTCTCTACTCAGTAACTCGATTTGTCAGTCAAGGCTTATATGAAGTTTTATAAAGTTAAGGGTCTGATGAGGTTCTAATTTAATTTAGAGATTATTTCGGAAATCCCAAATTTCGTGAAGAATTCAGAATTCCAGATTTTGTTGTAACCGTATGGGTTTTATTGGATCATTTCACCAGGGATGAGACAGTAATGCAGGATAAAGCCCGGATGATGGTTTATGGATTTGGGCAGTTATAATATCAAAAGTGCATGTTCTTTTCAAACCCTACATTTGTCAGCTGAAACGTCAGGGGGTTAGAAACACATTCAGTCAAAAGCCAAGCTTCCCCCTCGTCAGCCCACCCCACCCCCTTCATCTCCTGTTTCCCACAGTGACTCCAGAAGGCTGGCAGCTGTGGATGAGGGTCTGGATTAGGTTAGGGCTACAGTCACGCATTCCAGACTTGGAGAGTCTTCTGGTTAGAAATGGATTGGGCAAGGGCTACAGTCATGTATTCCAGACTTGAGTCTTCTGGTTTGTTGTGAATGGATTAGGCTAGGGCTACGGTCATGTATTCCCGACTTGGACAGTCTTCTTGTTTGTTATAAATGGATTAGGCTAGGGGTTACAGTCAGCCATTCCAGACTTGGAGAGTCTTCTGGTTATAAATGGACTAGGCTAGGACTACAGTCATGCATTCCAGACTTGGAGAGTCTTCTGATGCGTTATAAACGGAAGTTCCCTGCTGTAATGCATGAAACATGCCTCTGTTTCTCTGTGTGTGTGTGGGGGGGGGGGGGGGGGGGGGGGGAGGCTGGGGAGCAGGGAAAGGGGTACATAGAGCAGGCAGGGCACGCGTAGAGGAGTTAATGTGTGTAACTGGTCATTGTGCGAGCAGTGTCAGCTTTTCTTTCC
>JADBJO010001771.1:317500-325000 GCA_016801955.1 Conus betulinus | reverse complement strand
TATGTGATGTTGATAACATCTAGGCCCAATATGGTATTGAGAGCTATTGATAATGAGAACATGGGCCTTATACGATATTGAAAAGTATGTGAGAATGATCACATAGGCCTAATGAGGTATTGAAAAGTATGTGATGATGATGACATAGGCCCAATACAGTATGTGAATTATGTGATAATGATAACATAGGTTTAATACGATATTGAAAAGTATGTGATAATGATAACATAGGCCTAACACGTATTGAAAAGTATGTGATATTGATAACATAGGCCTAATACGGTATTGAAAAGTGTGTGATATTGATAACAAAGGCCTGATAATGTATTGAAAAGTATGTGATATTGATGACATAGGCCTAATATGGTATTGAAAATGTGATAATGTGATAGGCCATGATAGCTTAGGCCTAATACTGTATTGAAAAGTATGTGATAATGATGACATACGCTTAATACGATACTGAAAAGTATGTGATAATGATAACATAGGCCTAACACTGTATTGAAGAGTATGTGATAATGATAACATAGGCCTAATACGGTATTGAAATGTATGTGATATTGATAATATAGGCCTAATATGGTATTGAAAAGTATTTGATATTGATCTCATAGGCCTGAAACGGTATTGAAAAGTATGATATTGATGACATAGGCCTAATACGGTATTGAAAAGTATGTGATAATGAGAACATAGGCCTAAAACGGTATTGAAAAGTATGTGATATTGATAACATAGGTCTGATACAGTATTGAAAAGTATGTGATATTGATAACATAGTCGTAGTATGGTATTGAAAAGTGATAATGATAACATAGGCCTAATACGGTATTGAAAAGTGTGTGATAATGATTACATAGGCCTAATACGGTATTTAAAAGTGTGTGATAATGATAACATAGGCCTAACACGGTATTGAAAAGTATGTGATAATGATAACATAGGCCTAAAACGGGTATTGAAAAGTATGTGATATTGATAACAGAGGTCTAATTTGGTATTGAAAAGTATGTGATATTCATAATATAGGCCTAATACGATATTAAAAGTATGTGATAATGATAACATAGGCCTAATACGGTATTGAAAAGTAAGTGATGATGATAGCTTAGGCCTAATACTGTATTGAAAAGCATGTGATAATGATGACATAGGCCTCATACGGTATTGAAAAGTATGTGATACTGATAACATAGTCGTAATATGGTATTGAAAAGTATGATAATGATAGCATAGGCCTAATATAGTATTGAAAAGTATGTGATATGATGATAACATAGGCCTAATACGGCGTTGAAAAGTATGTAACAATGATAACATAGGCCTAATACGATGCTGAAAAGTGAGTGATAATGATAACATAGGCCTAATATGGTATTGAAAAGTATGTGATAATGATAACATAGGCCTAACACGGTATTGAAAAGTATGTGATAATGATAACATAGGCCTAATACGATGGCGAAAAGTATGTGATAATGATGACATAGGCTTAATACGATACTGAAAAGTATGTGATAATGATAACGTAGGCCTAACACGGTATTGAAGAGTATGTGATAATGATAACATAGGCCTATATGGTATTGAAATGTATGTGATATTGATAATATAGGCTTAATATGGTATTGAAAGTATTTGATATTGATCGCATAGGCCTGAAACGGTATTGAAAAGTATGTGATATTGATGACATAGGCCTCATACGGTATTGAAAAGTATGTGATAATGAGAACATAGGTCTTCTAATACTGTATTGAAAAGTATGTGATAATGATAACATAGGCCTTATACAGTATTGAACAGTATGTGATAATGGTAACATAGGCCTAACACGGTATTGAAAAGTATGCGATAGTAACATAGGCCTAATATGGGTATTGAAAAGTATGTGATAGTAACATAGGCCTAACACGCTATTGAAAAGTGAATGATAACATAGGCCTAACACGCTATTGAAAAGTATGTGATAATACCATAGGCCTAATATGTATTGAAAAGTAAATGATAACATAGGCCTAACACAGTATTGAAAAGTATGTGATGATGGTAACATAGGCCTAATACGGTATTGAAAGTAAGTGATAATGATAGCTTAGGCCTAATACTCTTATACTGTATTGAAAAGCATGTGATAATGATGACATAGGCCTCATACGGTATTGAAAAGTATGTGATACTGATAACATAGTCGTAATATGGTATTGAAAAGTATGATAATGATAGCGTAGGCCTAATATGGTATTGAAAAGTATGTGATAATGATAACATAGGCCTAAGATGGTATTGAAAAGTATGTGACAATGATAACATAGGCCTAATACGATGCTGAAAAGTATGTGATAATGATAACATAGGCCTAACACGGTATTGAAAAGTATGTGATAATGATAACATAGGCCCAGTACGATGGCGAAAAGTATGTGATAATGATGACATAGGCTTAATACGATACTGAAAAGTATGTGATAATGATAACGTAGGCCTAACACGGTATTGAAGAGTATGTGATAATGATAACATAGGCCTAATATGGTATTGAAATGTATGTGATATTGATAATATAGGCCTAATACGGTATTGAAAAGTATTTGATATTGATCGCATAGGCCTGAAATGGTATTGAAAAGTATGTGATATTGATGACATAGGCCTCATACGGTATTGAAAAGTATGTGATAATGAGAACATAGGTCTAATACTGTATTGAAAAGTATGTGATAATGATAACATAGGCCTTATACAGTATTGAACAGTATGTGATAATGATAACATAGGCCTAACACGGTATTGAAAAGTATGTGATAGTAACATAGGCCTAATATGGTATTGAAAAGTATGTGATAGTAACATAGGCCTAACATGCTATTGAAAAGTGAATGATAACATAGGCCTAACACGGTATTGAAAAGTGTGTGATAATACCATAGGCCTAATATGGTATTGAAAAGTAAATGATAACATAGGCCTAACACGGTATTGAAAAGTATGTGATGATGTTAACATAGGCCTAATACGGTATTGAAAAGTATGTGATGATGATAACATAGGCCTAATACGGTATTGAAAAGTATGTGATGATGATAACATATGCCTAATATGGTATTGAAAAGTATGTGATGATGATAACATAGGCCTAATATGGTATATACAGGCTGGAGAGTCTTCTGCCTACTCGAGGATGCATTGCATTGTAGAATGGCTAACTTCAATCTTTACATAATGCTGAAATTTGTTTGGAAGCAAAATGCCTTCCAGTGTTTATCAAGTTCATTTTTTGCGTAACTTTTGAGTGTTCCTACAATTAAAATAGTGCAAGGTAAGGAATTCTACATAGTGATAATCCAAATATTGAAAAAGTGTGCACAAAAAGGTTAGTCAGATTAAAAAAATAAAGAAAGAAAGAAAGAAAGAAGAAACAAACAAACAAAACACGTTTATTTGGTTTCATAGGATGATCTCAGGTATTAGATTTATGGACTGGGAATAAACTGCTGCTGGTTCGAACATCAGAAATGGATCCACAGCAAGATCACACGATCCACTAGCACCGCCAACCTGCCCCAACTGCAGTGTATTCGTCCCTCCACTACTTTTTTGATCGTTCCATCAAGGTTTGTAAACGTCGTCCTTTTCCGCGTTTTCATCCACCAAGCAACTACCTTGTCTGTGCGGGGAGTTATCTTCCCCCCCCCCCCCCCCCCCCCCCCCCCCCCAAAAAAAAAAAAAGCATATAATTATCGTCACATCCTTTTCCTGCATGTCATTACCTCACACACCTGACGCCCCCCCATGCCCCCCCCCCCCCCCCCCCCCCCCCCCCCCCCCCCCCCCCCCCCGCGTGCCTCTGAGGAAGGAGGGCGGTTAGGTTGGAGGTTAACTTGATGACGGAGTACAGGGAACGCAAACGTTCGGCTGCAGCACCAGGAGTCGAAGTAGCCCAACATGTGATGATATGCAGGCGGAACAGTCAGCGAGCCGCCCAGCGGTGTGCACTGTACTACAGTGGTTGAGACCCAGTTGGCGTAGCCCGGCCGGTGGAGGTCGTTGGCCTCTCCGTACTGGGCTTCTTCTCTCCTCTTATGCGCCCCCCCCTGCCCCTCCCCCCCTCCCCCCCCCACCCTCTCTCTCTCTCTCTCTCTCTCTCTCTCTCTCTCTCTGTCTCTCTCTGTCTGTCTGTCTGTCTGTCTCTCTCTCTCTCTCTCTCTCTCTCTCTCTCTCTCTCTCTCTCTCTCTCTCTCTCTCTCTCTCGCAGCTACTGCTACTGTCTTTAAGTTTTAGTGTTTGGGTTGGTTGGCCTTGTTAAATTTTATGCTGGCTTCGTACTGTGAGGGCTTGAAAAGAAATGGAAAGGGGGAGGGATGCGCGCGTGTGTGTGTGTGTGTGTGTGTGTGTGTGTGTGTGAGAAGGGGAGGAGTGAGAGGATGGAGAATCTCTCTCTCTCTCTCTCTCTCTCTCTCTGGTGCCTGTAATGCTTGCATATTCTGTGTTCATCTTTCACCTATCAACTCCTCTCCTTCCCACCACAATCACCCCTCCACTCCCCCCCCCCCCCCCCCCCCCCCCCCCCCATTTCCCTCACCTCTGCTCGACTTTGTCTGACATGACTTGCAATGTATCGTATCAGTCGGTCTTCCCAGCCTATCCTGATACTGCATGTTTTGCCTTGGGTATTGCGGTGTGGAGACTAGTGGGGGTACACTGCATGTTTTGTCTTGGGTATTGCGGTGTGGAGACTAGTGGGGTACACTGCATGTTTGTCTAGGGTATTGCGGTGTGGAGACCAGTGGGGTATCAGTGGAAAAAAAATAGGATGTTTTATAGTGTGAATATTTCTTTCTTTTCTGTTTTTTTGTGTTTCTCTCTGTTATTTTTTTTTCTTTCTTTGACTGCTCCTTCCATCTTCCCCTGTTCCCAATGATCCACACAAAGGTCCCAATGACCCACACAATGGCCCCAATGATCCACACAATGGTCCCAATGATCCACACAATGGTCTCAATGATCCACACAATGGTCCCAGTGACCCACACAATGGTCCCAATGATTCACACAAAGGTCCCAATGACCCACACAATGGTCCCAATGATCCACACAATGGTCCCAATGATCCACACAATGGTCCCAATGATCCACAGTGGTCCTAATGATCCACACAATGGTCCCAGTGATCCACACAGTGGTCCCAATGATCCACACAATGGTCCCAGTGATCCACAAAATGGTCCCAATGATCCACACAGAGGTCCCGATGATCCACAGTGGTCCCAATGATCCACACAATGGTCCCAATGATCCACACAATGGGTCCCAATGATCCACACAATGGCCCCAGTGACCCACACAATGGTCCCAGTGACCCACACAATGGTCCCAATGATCCACACAGTGGTCCCAATGATTCACACAGTGGTCGCAATGAGCCACACAATGGTCCCAATGATCCACACAATGGTCCCAATGATCCACACAATGGTCCCAATGATCCACACAGAGATCCCAATGATCCCCACAGAGGTCCCAATGATCCACACAAAGGTCCCAATGATCAACACAAAGGTCCCAATGATCCACACAAAATGATCCACACAATGGTCCCAATGATCCACACAATGGTCCCAATGATCCACACAATGGTCCCAATGATGCACAGTGGTCCCAATGATCCACACAGTGGTCCCAATGATCCACACAGTGGTCCCAATGATCCACACAGTGGTCCCAATGATCCACACAGTGGTCCCATGATCCACACAGAGATCCCAATGATCCACACAGAGATCCCAATGATCCACACAGAGGTCCCAATGATCCCACAAAAAGGTCCAATGATCAACACAAAGGTCCCAATGATAAACACAAAGGTCCCAATGATCCACACAATGGTCCCAATGATCCACACAATGGTCCCAATGATGCACAGTGGTCCCAATGATCCACACAAAGGTCCCAATGATCCACAGTGGTCCCAATGATCCACACAGTGGTCCCAATGATCCACACAGAGGTCCCAGTGATCCACACAGAGGTCCCAAGGATCCACACAGAGGTCTCAAGGATCCACACAGAGGTCCCAAGGATCCACAGTGGTCCCAATGATCCACACACAATGGTCCCAATGATCCACAGTGGTCCCATTGATCCACACAAAGGTCCCAATGATCCACACAATGGTCGCAATGATCCACACAAAGGTCCCATGATCCACACAAAGGTCCCAATGATCACACACAAGGTCCCAATGATCCACACAAATGATCCCAATGATCCACAGGTCCAATGATCCACACAAAGGTCCCAATGATCCACACAATGGTCCCAATGATCCACAGTGGTCCCAATGATCCACACAATGGTCCCAATGATCCACAGTGGTCCCAATGATCCACACAATGGTCCCAGTGATCCACAAAATGGTCCCAATGATCCACACAGAGGTCCCAATGATCCACACAGTGGTCCCAATGGTCCAATGATCCCAACACACAATGGTCCCAATGATCCACACAATGGTCCCAGTGACCCACACAATGGTCCCAATGATCCACACAATGGTCCCAATGATCCACACAGTGGTCCCAATGATCCACACAGTGGTCCCAATGATCCACACAATGGTCCCAATGATCCACACAATGGTCCCAATGATCCACACAGTGGTCCCAATGATCCACACAGTGGTCCCAATGATCCACACAGTGGTCCCAATGATCCACAGTGGTCCCAATGATCCACACAGAGATCCCAATGATCCACACAGAGGTCCCAATGATCCACACAAAGGTCCCAATGATCCACACAAAGGTCCCAATGATAAACACAAGGTCCCAATGATCCACACAATGGTCCCAATGATCCACACAATGGTCCCAATGATGCACAGTGGTCCCAATGATCCACACAAAGGTCCCAATGATCCACACAGAGGTCCCAATGATCCACACAATGGTACCAATGATCCACACAGTGGTCCCAATGATCCACACAATGGTCCCAATGATGCACAGTGGTCCCAATGATCCACACAATGGTCCCAATGATCCACAGTGGTCCCAATGATCCACACAATGGTCCCAATGATCCACACAGAGGTCCCAGTGATCCACACAGAGGTCCCAAGGATCCACACAGAGGTCTCAATGATCCACACAGAGGTCCCAAGGATCCACAGTGGTCCCAAATGATCCACACAATGGTCTCAATGATCCACACAGTGGTCCCAATGATCCACACAAAGGTCCCAATGATCCACACAATGGTCCAATGATCCACACAAGGGTCCCAATGATCCACACAAAGGTCCCAATGATCCACACAAAGGTCCCAATGATCCACACAGAGGTCCAATGATCCACACAAATGGTCCCAATGATCCACACAGAGGTCCCAGTGATCCACACAGAGGTCCCAATGATCCACACAATGGTCCCAATGATCCACACAGAGGTCCCAGTGATCCAGACAGGTCCCAATGATCCACACAGAGGTCCCAATGAT
>JADBJO010001771.1:310000-312500 GCA_016801955.1 Conus betulinus | reverse complement strand
ATGATATTACTGGTGAACATCAGGCTGGATTTAAGCAAAAAGGTTATTCAACGACTGATCATAATGTTTACTCTATCTATAAGTCTATTGGCAGCTGTACAAAAGCAGTTCGCAAAAATAATCGAAGATTAAATGTAGCTTTTACACATTTTGAAAGAAAAAAAGCTTTGGATATGTTTTCGAGAAAATGTTTATGGCCAGTATTTAGAAATTATGAAATTAAACTTTGTAGAAAGTATGCATTATGATGTATCAGCTAGACTTTTTTTTTAATTATAAAAAAAAAATTTTTATTGTCTCCTTGCAAAAACATAACATTTCACACAAATTCATAGCATTTCACTTCATATCAGCGTACGATTCACACCATTTATGCTTCAACAGCCATTTTGGCCAGGTACCATAGACAGTTTCCGTACCATGTGTTAACATATTTGTAGGGGGAGATTTTGCAAAAATTGATTGAATACAGAACAAAAAAATAGGGGGGGGGGGGGGGGGGGGAGCCAAAAACAAACGAAACAGAAACGATAGAGTGGGGGGTGGGGGGGAGAGAGAGAGAGAGAGAGAGAGAGAGAGAGAGAGAGGCACCGACAAAGCCACCAGGGATCCAAACGTGCGTGCATGTTAAGTGACACAGAGACAGACTCGTTCCTTAAGCATACATCAAGTCCAAAAGTTACAGTTCTGTTAAGATTGATATAGTTGCCGTTTTTCAAGCAGTTTTGACTTGACTTTATGCTTTTGCATCAGCTAGACTTGAATGTGGTGTAGTTGCAAAGTGAAACGACTGCAGGCAGAAATCTAAACAAATCTTAAATAAATGTCAGCGAACCGCACAGAGAAATGTGGACAAACGAGTCACAAGACAACACACAACGCATTTCGACCTCATAGGTCTTCCTCAGGTGAAAAAAGATGGACAAAATAACGAAAATGCACTTAGCTTTGATCGCTTCAGATTGCGTATAAGACTTAGTGATCAAAGCTAAGTGCATTTTCGTTATTTTGTCCGTCTTTGTTTCACCTGAGGAAGACCTAAGAGGTCGAAACGCGTTGTGTGTGTTGTCTTGTGACTCGTTGTCCACGTTTCTCTCTGGGCGGTTCGCTGACATTTATTTAAGATTTGAATGTGGTGGTAGAGAGAGTGATGCAATGAAATGTAGAAGAGGTGTACAGCAGAGCGAGGTGTGGTTTCCAGTCTCGTTTTCTTTGTTCGTCAGTGATTTGGCTCGACAAATGATTGAAAACGGTGCACACGGAGTAACATTTGATTTAATATGATTGTTCATCATCTGTTTTGCAAATCATATTGTGTTGTTGTTGAAACGCTTGTTTGTTTACCAAAATCAGCGAAATCAGTTACATTCAGTGGTTGAGAGACTGGGGCTAAAAGTGAACATAGGGAAATCAGATATATCATGTTTTGTTATTGTAAAGGGCGGTATTTACTGGCACATGGAACATGGTTATTTGGAAGTATTCGGGTGTCTGTTGTGAATGCATATATATCTCTTGGATTATATTTCTCAACTAAGCTGTTGTAGGTTTACCTGCCAGGATCTGGTCAGCCCAACAAAAAGATCTGTTGTGAGCATTTTGTCCTTAACGTATACTATGAGTTTGAGAATTACTCACTGAATGTATATTTGTTTAATTGTTTTATAAGCCAGTAGCTGTGTATAGAGGGGAGGTATAGGAATTGACAAATACTCTGAAAGAAATTGAAAAAAATATATGACCCAGCATGGGAAAAGGAGGCTGAAGTCGCAGCCAGCCATTCCCCGCTGCGGGTAAAAATAGCTTGATTACTCCCCTTTGATGTGATCAGAGTATCAAACTTTAAACACATGAAGGAAAAAAAAAAACAAACTATAACAGATAAATCCATTCTGTTTGTTGCATTTTATTTGGGAGGTATTTAAATTTCATAAAGTGCAAAAAACAAACAAACAAACAACAACAAAAAAAATGAAACTTTTGTACTTAAACCTCCTTTTCCCATGCTGCGTCACAAATGTGCTTGCTCATCAAAAGACTCCAGATGATTGTCTTATGACTTGGAAGACATCAATTAAATGCTAACATGAGAAGCATGAAGTATTGGCGAAAAGTAGTTAAAATGAATCATAACAGACTACCTGCTGTGGCCTATAAGACTGTAAATACTTGATAAAAGGGGTGGAAAACATGGGCAAGTCGTGTGTGCAAATGTTCAGTGTAATTATGGCTTGTTTTATGCGTTTATGAGCCAGGGTACTGGATGCTCAAAAAGCTTTTTGGCTTGTTTCAGGCAAAGCGTTGTTGATTGTAGGTGGCAGGAATGTGAGTCTCATGTTTAGATGAGCGACAGATGTTCATTGTTTGGATTGTTTACAGTCAAATCATTTGATAGAACCACACAGTTCATCGCCTGTGTGTAGCTTTGTAAGAACTGCATTAATTAAGCAAGTTTAGGTTTGGAGTATCTGATATTACCGTACACTCCCAGAGATACAGA
>JADBJO010001771.1:277500-300000 GCA_016801955.1 Conus betulinus | reverse complement strand
GTTACGCAGAGAAGGCAGAGTGTATACATGTATATGTGTGTGTGTGTGTGTGTGTGTGTGTGTATGTGTGTGTGTGTGTGTGTGTGAACACGCACACGTGCGTGTGTGTGTGTGTCAAGTCAAGCCAAGTCAAAGCACTAAAAACGCATCTGATAGAAACTCTGCGCATCAGTTGAAATCATTTCCATCAGTACAATCCCCTTCTCTCTCTCTCTCTCTCTCTCTCTCTCTCTCTCTCTCTCTCTCTCTCTGCTTGAACTTGATGTACCAACAATAGTTTCATTATTGTTTCATATGTGATATGAAAGTTATGTATTTGCAGGATAGACATTGTGTGCTTATAAAAATGTTTTCTGAGCTTGTGCTTATATGTTGTGTTAAGATTCTCTCTTGTTTTTGGGGTAGGATGTAAAGAAGCTGGAAAGCTTATTCTTTAACCCCCAATAAGATAATTTTGACTTGATTCTTAACCCCCAGTAAAGATAATTTTGACTTGATTCTTTAACCCCCAGTAAAGATAATTTTGACTTGATTCTTAAACCCCAGTAAAGATAATTTTGACGTGTTTACTCAGTCTCCGTGCCTTTCTCTCTCACAGCTTCTCGCCTTCTCTCTCTCTCTGTCTCTCCCCTCTCTCCCCTTCTCTTCTTTTATTTAATTCTGTTTCACTAAAAATGCATCTGATAGAAACTCTGCACATCAACTGAACTGTGTCCATATCAAACATTCTGTGCAATACTTTAGTAGCATAATGAGTTACTTACTTACTTACTTACTTACGCCTACAACCCCTTCTGGGGTATAGGCCGCCAACAAGGGTCCTCCAGGCATCACGGTCCAGGGCAATTCTCTCCAGCTGGTTCCAGGTTTTCCCCAACGCTGTCATATCCGCATGCAGGTCTCGGCGCCAGGAGTTCCTTGGGCGGCCTCTCTTTCTTTTTCCCTGCGGGTTCCAGGACAATGCCTGCCTGGTGGTGTTGTCGGCAGGCTTTCTTAGGGTGTGGCCTATCCACCTCCATCTCCTTTGGAGAATATCTGCATCGGCTGGCTTCTGATTTGTCTGTTGCCACAGGTCCTCATTGCTGATCCTGTCTGGCCAGTGGATCCTCAGCATGCGCCTCAGACACAGGAATTGATGAAAGTCTGGATCTTGTTGGTGATGGTAACTGTGGTTCGCCATGTCTCAGCTCCATAAAGAAGTACTGATTTGACGTTGCTATTGAATATCCTTATCTTGGTTTTCTTGAGAGATGACATTTGATTTCCAGATATTCTTCAGCTGGAGAAAGGCTGCTCTCGCTTTTCCGATTCTGGTTCTGACATCAGCATCTGTACCACCTTGTATGTCGACGACGCTACCAAGGTAAGTGAATTTGTCCACCTCCTCCAGCGCGTTGCCTTCTAGCATGATGGGGTCTTGGTTTGTGGCATTGGCTTTCATGACTTTTACTCTTTCCTTTGTGGATGTTCAGTCCAATGCTGGATGACGTTTCTGCCACTGTTGCGGTCTTTATTTTGCATCTGTGGCTGGGTGTGTGAAAGAAGGGCCAAATCATCGGCAAAGTCAAGGTCGTCCAGCTGCTTCCACAGAGTCCACTGGATGCCATTGCGCTTGCCTGCAGTTGACGTCTTCATAACCCAGTCTATAGCGAGAAGGAACAGGAATGGGTGAGAGAAAGGCACCCTTGTCTCACTCCTGTTTTCACTTTCAAAAGCATCTGTAAGTTGACCTCCATGTACCACTCTGTAGGTCATCCCCTCATAAGAATTTCGGATGATGTTGATGAACTTCTGTGGTACACTATAATGTTGCAGCAGCTTCCAGATAGATGCTCTGTCGACACTGTCGAAAGCCTTCTCGTAATCGATGAAAGTGATATACAGTGGTGAGTTCCACTCTGACGACTGCTCCAGGATGATGCGGAGTGTGGCAATCAATGGTCGGTGCAGGATCTGTCCTTGCGGAAGCCCGCTTGCTGATCTCTGAGATGTGCGTCTACTTGGTTCTTCATCCTTTCCAATAGGATTCTGTTGAATACCTTTCCTGGGACTGACAGCAATGTGATGCCTCTGTAGTTGGTGCATGAGCTGAGGTCACCTTTCTTCGGCGGCAGTTTGATCAGGTAACCTTCTTTCCATTCTGTTGGGACCTGTTCTTCTTCCTCCCAAATCCTTGCAAAAAGAGGGTGTAATATCTCTACTGTGGTTTCTGTATCCATCTTCAAAACCTCTGCAGGTATATTGTCTGGGCCTGCAGCCTTTCCGTTCCTTAGCTTTTTTATCGCCTCTCTGATCTCTTCTCTGGTAGGTGCACCACAGTTGATAGAAGAAGATCATTCTCAGCTGGCTGGATGTTTGGTGGATATTCTGGCGCTGGCCTGTTTAGTAGTTCTTCTTCAAAGTGCTCTTTCCATCTCTGTTTCTGTCCATCCTCACCTTGTATTGCCTTTCCCTCCTTGTCTTTCACGGGCTCTCTGGCTTGCTGAACTTCCCTGACAACTTCTTCGTGGTGTCATACAAGTTCTTCATGTTGCCAAGTCTCGCTGCCTCTTCTGCCTCCACTGCCAGATTCTCAATGTACTTCCTCTTGTCTGCCTTCACACTTTTCTTTACTTCTTCGTTAACTCCTGTATACTGTTGCTGAGCTCTGGTTTTCCCTGTTCTTGTCCGGCTGTTGTTGACTGCCGCCTTCTTCTGCTTTCTCTCTTCTATTTTCTTTAAAGATTCTGCCGAGATCCACTCCTTTTGGTTTTGTTTTTTATGGCCTAGTACAACTTTACAGGATGTAACCCAGGCCTCTTTCATTGCTCCCCATCTCTCATCAATTGTCACTTCTTCCTCAAGCAGCTCTTGCAGGATCTGATAGCGGTTTGAGAGTTCAGTTTTGAATTCCTCTTTCTTTGTTGGGTCTTTTAGAAGGACTGTGTTGAATCTCTGACGATGGGTGATTTCCCCCGTCCAGTTTTTCTTCAGTTTCAGTTTAAAGCGCCCTGTGAGCAGATGGTGATCTGAAGCGACATCTGCTCCTCTACGGACGCGGACATCCAAGAGTGATCTTCTAAACTTCTTGTAGATGCATATGTGGTCAATTTGATTTTCAGTTGTGTGATCGGGAGAAACCCAGGTGGCTTTGTGGATTCTCTTGTGCGGGAAGATGCTTCCTCCTATGACGAGCTCACTTGTGGCGCACATGTCTGCAAACCTCTCGCCATTGTCATTCATGTCTCCCAGCCCATGCCGCCCCATGATCTTCTCATAGCCTTTGTTGTCGCTGCCAATCTTGGCGTTGAAGTCTCCCATGACAACAGTGATGTCTCTTCCAGGAAACTCTGGAGAACTGTTTGAAGTCTATTGTAGAAGTCATCCTTGTCATCCTCCTCACTGTCATTCGTCGGAGCGTAGCATTGTACAATGTTTAGGTTGAGGTGGCGTTTTTTTAGTTCTGAAGGACTGTGATGATCCCGGGGACCATGATGAGCCTGCCATCCAGTCAGCGCTCTCTGTGCAGTCTTGGACAGCATCAGGGCGACTCCGTGTGGGTGTGCGGCGCATTGTCCTCCTTGTGGCCCGAAAACAGCAGCAGCTCTCCTGTGGTCAGTCTCCTCTGTCCTGCTCCTATCCATCTTGTTTCGCCGATGCCCAAGACGCTCAGTTTATTGTTCCTCATCTCTGTGGCCACTTGAGCAGCCTTGCCTGTTTCGAACATGGTCCGTACATTCCATGTCCCGATGGTGATGGTGGTCCTGGTACTAAGGATGGAAGTCGGCTGAGTAGCTTCCAGGTTCTGGCTTTCACTACTCCGCGTCATAGATCCTTCCGCTGAAGGTGCATCCTCTCCCAGGGCCGCAATGTTCTGTGATTTCCTTGTTGGCGTTTCTGTAGCTAGTTTGTTTTCACAGGGTAGGGAAGCTAACCCTACGCCCAACCCTCCTTCTTTCTCAGCCGGGCTTGGGACCGTCCATGGCGAGGTTAGCATAATGAGTAAACATGAATAATTTTTGTGAGTTTGTGCAAATTTTGTGCACAACATGGCATAAATTTATCAAGCAGCAGTTGCTTTGAATTGTTTTCAACATTCAAATGTGAAACAGATATTGTTTGGTGTCATTTGATCTAATGTTGAATGCAAAATTTGGATCCAACACTTTGCCTGTTCATTGAATTTTTTTTTTTTTTTTTTTTTTAAACAAGATTGAATGCCCATCGTATGCCAAATTGGCGTAAGGTAAGTGATTGCTCGTTCGTTTTCCCTTGTCCTGTTTTTGTGTCTCGTCCTGAAGGAGATCTAAGAGGTCGCAACACATCATGTTTTGTCTTGTGATTGGTCTGTATACATTTTTCGGCAGAGCCGTAAAAATACTTTTTGAAATAAAAAGTTAGACTGTTCATTGAAAAGTTTGATTGAAACAAAAGTAAAAAAGCTGCCAATTGATGATTTGCTGGTAAAAGGTTTGACCACCCCACCCCCCCCCCCCAGGGGTGGGGGGGTGGGGGGGGGGAGAGTGAAACAGTGATGTGACCATGCCTTTAAGTATGAAAGTAAGAGTATGTGCTAACGTCCCAGAGAGACCAGATCCAACTGACATAATGTTTGAACATCAGTTTCAGATCTGATTTACTTAGGGTAGATAACCAAAGCTTTCTGTTCCACTGTGATGTCGTCATAAGACCCCAGTAGGTTGAACGTGTTCGTATTCAGTGATTCTGTGAGGTTTGGGTGGTGAGAGAGAGAGGTCATATTAATGCTGCAGCAGGTGTCAATCGATGGGGTGCACACAAGTTGTGATTGGAAGCAATGCAGTTTTTTGTCTGGTTTCAGTGGAATGACAGAAGTACCGTTGTAGGCCTATTATATGTATGCGTGTATGCGTTTTTGTGTACGAGATAGCGAAAGTGTGACGTCAGCGTTATACCCCGTCCGCGACTCCTAGAAATGTGAAAACCGCGCCACCAGCGAGACTGACTGAACACGGCAACCAGTTTCTGCGATTGCAGCGCAGAAAGGACACGGTGTGTGTAATGATCAGCTGGCAGACAGTTCACATGCAAAAGGCGTGCACTCCACTCGCACGCGGACTGCGCGCGCGCCAGCCTTGACCTAATTTCACAGCAACATGGCGGCCGAGGCAGCTCGGTGTCGTCTGCGTGCCAGCGAGAGAGTCGCAGCAGCTTTGTTTGTCAGCCAGGAGTTTGCAAAAACAACGACATTGACAGTCAGTAGTTTAGTGTGGTGAGCGTCTACGACGTTTTGGAAAGACAGTGTCAGTTGATCGAGCTTCTGTTTCCCTTTCCCTTCGGAGTTGTTTCCGTCTTCTTCGTTTTCGACGTTGGGCGGCGGACGCTGCCGCGCTGTGGAGTGAATCAATGAAGTAATATACGCAGGTTCTCTCTCTCTCTCTCTCTCTCTCTCTCTCTTGTCTCCCCGTCCTCGGTTGTCCCCCCTCCTTATCCTCTCTCGCATTTCTCTCTTCAACTGCCTGTCTCTTTCACGTTGAAGATTTACTGTAGTTTGTGGTTGTGCTGAAGCTGGAGTGTTCAGTGTGCAAGTCGATCTGCCTTTTGTGTTTCTTTCATTGTGATAAGGCTGGCGTTTGATTTTCATGATGTTCTCATCCTTTCGTGGGAAACGTTTATAATATATGTGTGATTTTGAACCAGTGATGTTTACATAATAACGGTGCAGGTAAGCGGAATGAGTTTGTTTTGAACATTTCATTCAGTGTGACCCATCATGATAAGAGTGGATATAGACCATTACGCAAATGTGACCTTTTTTTTTTTTTTTTTTCACAATTGCAGTATTATTGTTGCCACTGAGGATATATCAGTAGATAGTTGTCAGAATGACTTACATTTTTTCCTACACCAACATTGAAATAAAAAGCAGGAACACTCATCACTGTCTTCCCCAGCAATCTCCCCCTCAACTAACCAGTCATATTCAAAAAGACAAGCAACAACAGGATTAATGGGTTGCTTTAAATAGTTATAGCAGTCTTTCAGAGAGAGAGAGAGAGGAGAGGGAGGGAGAATGTTGCTTATAGCCCAGCTGATGGCAAAGGGTCATATCAGGGCTGTCACTCACTGTTGTGTAGTCAACTCACAAATCATAAACAAAAAGAAATACGCTCATCCACACAACCCTTTAAAATACAACTTCTAAAAACACGCTGGAAATTCCGTTAAAAAACTTTCTTTCATAAAAGCTTAAATGAAAAATCACTTTCAGTCTTCTTCTGTTTAGAAATTCACAAGCTTAAGACACATTTCCTAGCATAGGGAAAATTAGTAAGCTGTTTTGGAAACCCTGTCAGATGAAGAGTCAGGATGCTTCAGTAAAAAATGTTTTTGTACTCCTCGGTTGTGCTTACACTAACATTGTAAAAACGATATGGGGTTTTACTGGCAGATTACCTAAGACTGAAATTGATTCAAGAACTTTTTTTAAAGTGATGTTTTATGACTTTAAAAAACCTGTATTTAACACTTTAATAACCTTATTGGCTTTATCAGTTCATAAGCAGACATTACATGTATGGCTGCTATGCACAGCTGGTAACTGTTTTCTTTGTCCTGGTGTATGTCTTGGTTTACTTGGCTTCCACCTTTGTAGAACGTCAGAAGCTGAGCACGTATGGTCTCAGCAACAAATTGAGGGAGAGAACATTGCTTCCGGAGACAACATTTGGAAGAGACCACTTGAAATATTACCCTTGGAGTTGGACAGAAAGCTTCTTTCACATAGCTGAAGTGAACACTGTAAATGAGCAGTGAGCTGCATACATGACTTTGAAATGATTTTATCAGAATCCTGCTAATCATTTGACGGAGTTTAGTTACTGACATTGACTGCCATGTTGGATGAGGCAAAATATTTTCTGAATGAAGCGCTGTTTGGAATTAAAAACTTTCTGGTCATTTTCAAGAGTGGTTGATCAGTCCAGCGTCCATTGTCCCATGCTTAGGTGAATTCCAGATGTGGCAAGGAGGATGCTTGATTTTTATGTAAGAAATAATGTAAATTACATTAAACAAAAAAAACAAGTAAGTTTCAAAGTGTAGTGACTGAAGTCAAAAGATGAAAATAAGTGTTTGGAACACTGGGCCACCAGTAAACACTAAAAGTATCAAGCCTCAGCTTTCTAGTCCCCTCCAGGCAGGTTAAAAAAAAAAACAAAACAGGTAACAAAGATTTTAGGAGGTGGAGGGGGAAGATGAACTAGTGCAGGGAAACAAAAGTATGTACCCAGTCTGTGTGGAAATGAGTTGGCAAGTATTTACAGGAGGGGGGTGGGTGGAGGTGTGGGCTGTGGGAGGTTAAGGGGGAGAGAGAGCGATGAAAGAACGAGTCTTCTGTTACCCAAAGATAGGTTCTGTTACATCTGTAGACCATACATATTAGATTAGAAACATTGAATTCGTTCTTGTGAACAGAACCATTTGTTGATGTCGGTCTAGAGTCAATTTGCATAGATGTCCTGAGTGAGATTCCCCAGATCTTGACTGGCTGTGGTATTAGCCCACCTATCACTGACATAAAACACCACTTATAATCAATTCTGTCGTATGTGCACAACCTGGGAGAGCAACATCACAATCCAGTGGAAGAAGAAGCTTTCTAAGCCAGTGAAGGGCGGAAAAGAGAAATGGAAGAAACTGAGATAAATAAAAGACAACTCATAGTTACAGGGTATGAGTAATCAAAACAAGGGTAAGACTTGTTTGCATGCACATCCCCCGTATTATTAGTTTTTTGTTTTTTTTTTTTTCCTTGCACTGCTTCAAGAAGACTGAAAGATCGAGGCTGATAGTCCAAGCTTGGACAAGAGGGGAAGAGGTTGGGGTTGTCTTGCGAAGATTGTTCAAGATGAGAGTGAGAGATCAGGGTGTTAAGGAGAGGAGTTGGGTTAATGACTTGCACTCTGTTGAACCAGCCACCAGGGCACAGTAATTATCAACATGGTCCAGTGACAAAGACGTTGTAGGTTTGAACCTCACTATAGAGGATTTTTCTGTGTTGGCTGGCTGCTATCCAGAATTGAGTGAGGAACACTCACGCATGCGCGTGCGCGCATACACACACACACACACACACACACACACACACACACACACACACACACACACACACACACACACACTCACAAACTGAATACACACACAATTGACATATATGTGTGTGTCTCTGTGTGTTGCATGCCTGTGTGATACTGACAGAAAGAGAGAGAGTAGGGAGAGAGAGTAAATGAGAATCCGTGTTCATGCATCAGTGTGTTCATAAACTTTCCAGTACAGCTTGATTTTTTTTTAGAATAAATTCTTACAGTGCAAACCATGAAAGAGAGGGTTGCCTTGTGCTGATGCATGTGCACCTTTGTTGCGATTATGATAAGAAAAGTTTACAATTTTGTGAAGCTCAACACCTGTCTGTGGACTCATTCTGGAAGTGATCTATGAGATGCAGTAGGGTTATAGTGAAAGTTTGTGTACAGATTCAGAATGTACTAATTTATGCAAATCGTGATCTAAGTTCTCATTCAAGTTACTGTGTGTGTGTGTGTGTGTGTGTGTTTGTGATTCAGTTGCAAAAATATACAGCATGTCTTGTTTTGTCAGCTGTATTTATAATAGATTTTGATTTCTTTCAGTTATACATCTGGTGGAGAAGATACATGAAATTATAAAATGTGATTTGAGTGTGAGTGTGCATGAAATGAAATTATAAATGGGGGGGGGGGGGGTGGGGGGGGGGGGGGGGGGAAATGGGGGGGGGGGGGGGGGGGGGGGGATCAATCTGAATCTGAATTTCTGCAATATTGAGAGTAATCTTTCCACCACCAAGTTCACCGAGGTTAAATATTTCCCAGTGCCAGCAATTTTTAGTCATTTTGCGTAGTGGTGACATCATGACTGTATGAAAAACATTGGAAAATGTTGTCGCTTTAGTGTATAGCATGCTTCCTCTTGACTTACAAACAATTTCTGTAAGATGAATCTTTTCAAGTCTTGCAGTTATATTTTCTTGAAAAATTGAAATATAATTTCTCGAAAGTCGAATGAACCCACAGGCCTTGCAGTGGATTTTTGGGTTCTAACATGATGTCTCTCTACCTCCACCCTTTTCCCGCTCCTTTCCCTTTGACCTGCCCTCCCCCTCCCCTCCTCCACCCACCTCTCACCCTCCATCCTCCCCAGCCTTTCCCTTATCACCAAGTCAGTCGGCTTGGAATCTGAGCGTGTACTACCTCGGCAGTACGGCGAGATGCGAAGCCACCAGTATTGTTTTGTTCAAGGTCACCACTGAGCTGTTTATTGTGCGGGCTACTGCCTTCTCCCCATCCTTACCCCCTTCCTTCCCTCCCCAGTAACCCTCACTCTTCCATCCTGAACCAGTCAGCTCCCCTTGTCACAGTGTCCGTGTCTCCTCCTTTCTGTCCATGCCAGGCGCAGTCCTCGCGCGGCCTCCTGGCTGAATGCGCCACTGCCAAGAGCCGGCAAGGAGGGGAGAGGAGAGCGGAGTGGTAGGGGTGGAGGAAAGGCTGTCAGTTTATTCCTTAAAAAAAAAAAAAGACGGAAGGGTGCTCTTCCCTTGCTTACGTTTTCTTCCTCGCGATCGCCAGGCGTAATTATACCATCTTTCTCTTCCGTCACTCTTTGACTCTTCTTCTTTCTGTCTGTCTGCATGTCTGTCCGTCTGTCTGTCTTCCTGTGTCCCTGTCTGCCTGTCTGTCTGTCTGTCTCTCTCTCAAACAAAATCACATGCTCGTGCGCATGCTCTCTCTTTCACTCACTCATGCACACGCACGCATGCGCACGCGCGCGCGCACACACACACACACACACACACACACACACTGACAGTTGATTCAGTTTGTATGTAAATTCAGGGTGAAGTCTTACAGTAGAGCAACAGTGAAATATATATTTTTGGGTCAAGGCAAAGTGCAAAGACTGGTAAAGGTGGCACCAGCGATCGATGTGTACATTTCAAATTATTCACCACCACCAACCACTCCCAAATTGATTTCCGTTGACCAGGTCTTTTATTAAATGCTGTAAAAGGATTGATTGTCTTTTTTGTTGTTCTTGTTTGCACAGTTCAGGAATTCCCCTCTCCTGGCCTTTCCACCAAAAATTAATTATTGTGTTTTGATGTTCTTTTAAAGTTGAGAAAGTAAATCCCAAACCTTGATGTGGTCTTTGTGGTTCTCTGGGTTATAAACAGAATGGGTTGGTTTTTCAGGGTTGTACAAATTTAGTCAGCTTGTCACCCACGGCAGGTGGTGAGCAAGTGGGTTTAAAACCTGAATGACTAACCTGTTGCACTCAAAAGTTTTGCAGTCTGCATTGGTCATTTTTCTCTGCAAATTTGTGAAAATTTGATACTTTAAGAAATTGATTTTTAGTTTGATCGACTCATTCTGAGCCGCCATGTTTATTTGTAGCACCAACGGCTTCGACAGTTGGAATAAACCGGCTAGTTCCACAGACATAGTCATGTTATGTTGTGCAATACTCCAGTGGCCTTCAGTCATTGTCAACCATCATCATCTACCTTGGAACTCAGTTGCTCTCTGTCATTGCCATATTTTTAAATTTGCAACTGAACATGTGCGTCTAACTTCAAATTAAAAAAAAAAAGTTGACAACAGTAAGAGAAGTTAGGGTTAAATGGCAAGAAAAAGACCCGAAAGGTTGTCTGCTGTGGACAAAAAAAAATTCCTTTTTTGTAAAGTTTGGCCAGGATTTCGCACCAATCTTGAATTCAGTTTGCTTTTGATTTGCATGTCAACTTGTTAGAAAAGAAAAGTTGGCAAATCTTTTAAATTTCTGGCTAGTTAACTAGTTTTCTGGCTTTGATAGGTTAGAAAAAATTTTTTTTTTATGCACAATGCCACTAGCTAGTAACAATTTTTAATCCCCCCCCCCCCCACCCCACCCCCGTCACTCCTGCCTGTTTTACAAATATTTGGAAGATGAAATTCACCATCTGTCCCACTTAATTACATAAGTTCACTGTTTTTGTTTTGCTCTGGTGTCATCCTTGTTCCTGTTCTTAACATAAAGAAACTTCCTTTTTTTTTTTTTTTTTTTTACCAAAGGTAAAGTCTGAAATCTTTTTGCAAGACCTGATGGGAACATGTTCCTGATTTGTAGTGATGAGCAAAGTGACTGCTAAAGGTATAAACTAACAATGAAACATGAAGAAAGACATCACAACATTAAACAAACAAACAAACAAACAAAACAAAAATGTACATGGAGCACAATGGAACTTCATTAATAAAGCATGTTTGATAGTCAAGACACATCTTCTGGATGTGGCCATGACTGAAAATGAGAGCTTGTGCCGCGTGTGAAATGAAGTGGCGTGTGAAATGAAGTGGCGAGAAAAGAAGAGGGGAAAGACAAGCAAGAGACTATTTGTCGGAACACTGTAAGGGACAGTGTGTGCCCTAGTGAGCTTGTGCCAGTGTTTTTGTTGTGAGTGATAGGATAGGAAAATGAGGGTGAGATCAGACAGGAAAAAAGCGTTTGTTCAGATCAGAATGTTATTGGCCACATTAAGTGTGGACAGCAAAAGACAGTGGGGAATAATACAAAGGTTGAAGGTTTGAATCCTCATTTACTCTAAAACCTTCTTGATGAAGCTGAGCGATTTATAAGTGAAAGTAATGATTAAATCTATGAATTTGGAAATTTCTCATCATGCATTTTACTGGAGCTCTTGCCATCCTCAGTTCAGATTACAGACATACTTATCATGCAGATTATTGTATTACATTATGAGATATTGTTTTGTAAGATTGAGCAGTTCAGATCGATTTCAATTTTATGAAACTAAGAGATTTCTGTAGACCATTTTCTGTAGACCATTTTCAAGTCAAATGAATAAGGAGCCTTAAGGATGAAACCCAGTATGAATTGCATTAAGACTTGTGTGTAGGCAGTATTGTTTAAAAACAGTTACATGAACAATGAAGCAAGCTTGCCTTCACCCTAGGAATGGACCTTACCTTTCCCTGCCTCCCTCACTTCTGCTTCCCCCCCCCCCCCCACACCCCCCACACACACACACACACATGTCAAAGTTTCATAGCTCTGCATAGCGAGTGTCCATGGGGTGGAAAATGTTACAGTAAAACTTACTCACTCAAATAGGACCTTTTGGAAAAGTCCTCACTTTGACTCAATTTACATGATAGGAAATGTGAAGAGGAGTGTTGCACTATTTAACATTAAATGGAAGTGAAAACAGAGGGGAAAAAGGATTTGGTAGAATATATCATTCAGTCTGATAGCTTTTCTCTTTCCTCAACGTCTTTCTTTTTGTTGACCAGTTTCATTTTTTTTTTGTTTTGTGTTTTGCTATTATAGTATCAAAATGAACTAATGCAAATGTATAGAAAGTGAAAATATACTGGATGAGATTAGGAGAGCTGTGGAAATATTTAATGTTGATAATACTGTTTTCTTTCTTTCTTACATTCTGTATACATAGCGATTTAAGTGAGTTTGTGTCCTTTTGATTTGATCATCTTGTTAACTCATACACAACATTTGTTTGTTTCTTTTTAAATTTTACCCTAGTGTTGGCCACCAGATGTTAGCACATTTTGTTCTTCTTACAAATGTGACGCTTGTGTTGACCGTAAGGTGGCTATTAATAATGGGGTCTAGACTGCGAAGTGTGACGAAGAAGGCAGTCACATTCAGGCAACAGAACTAGCACAGCTTATGAAAGGAGAGAGGGGGCAGGGGTGCAGTCAAGTGTGACGGTCACTGGTCGCACCATAGGACATGGAGAGCCATGTTCAATACACCTACCTGGGGGGAGTTGGCACAGCCTGCAAAGTTGAGCTTTAGGTTGCTCGCATTGGATCCCCTGTAAAAGCTTGTCATCGCTTGGATGATCAGGGCTGGCCGAGTCGATAGTTGAGGACTAATAACACTGCCTAGGGTTGGGGTCTGGGAATGACGGTCCTAAAGGCAGCTGATGGGGCCCAACAGTCCTTTATGTGTAAGTTAAAACTAGCAATCACTCTGCTCAGGGACAAGTCAATGATGAATCTATAACATTACTTTTATTTTTAGATGGCAGGCTTTGCCGTGAATCAGTCAGTGACTGAGGTCATTTTTGAGTTTCAGTGATAGTGCCCAGTATTGTACTGTCATTTCTAGTCCATTTTAAGGCCGTATGGTCACAAAAGAGAATTGATTGTAATTGGGAGACTGTGATAAGGAAGTCAGAATTTGAGCACAAAATGTTTATTTACTCTTGCAGATGACTATAGTCAAGACTCAAGCCAGCATACTTTAGCTTTTTGTAGATAAAACCCAAATTTTGGTAATGAACGGAGTGTTGCACACCAGCCACGCTGCTTGCTAATTAAAATAAATATGAAATGCAGTGTACCCAGATTTGGCTGACACCAGACTTTCAGTTCCTTCAGTTTTTTTTGTGAAGTGTGGTGTGTGCTTATTGTGCAGTAAATTGTCATGAATACTTTGCTTTACAAATGTAAACATTACAGTGAATGAAAAGGAATGAAAAGGTTAGGCTGTGAAAACAAGATGTAAGCAAGTTGGGATTTTCTGAGGGCCATGATTCAGCTCAGCACTTCACATTTGTTGAAAGGGAACTTCAGATTTTGTTGACTCCCAAGTGAAGAGTCTATCAAGAAAAAGAAATGGTCAGAAAAGAAGCAAAGAGGCTTAAATCAAAATCATCTCCAGTGATTGATTTTTTTTTTTTTTTTCAAATTGACATCTTAATAGTAAGTCTTGGCTTAGTTTATTGTGGTTACATATAAATTGTTTCTAGAAATTCACAGATCATATTTAGATGTGTTGGGGGGAGGGGGCAAGTCGATGCAAAAATCTACTAGTTCCTCCAATTTTTGTGTACTCTTCTTTAGAAGGCTGATAAAAGTAACAACCAATGATGCCAGCATTAGCATCCTCTGAAATGAAATTGGTGGGCAAAACTGTTGAATTCTAAGCAGCTGAGCCAATAAACATGTGAAAGGCAGGTAGGTATACTTTTTTAAGGTTTAAAAACTGTTGCCTTACCTGAAAGGAGTGGCACGGTTTGGGCCACTTGCTTCCTTTGCCACCATTTTGATTCTAATGAACACTTTCCCCTGAAAAAATCCAAAACTGTAGGCAATAGCTATGTAACAATTGCTGTTGTCTGCTATGTCATTCATTGGCTGCAGTTCAGTTCAGTTCAGTGGTTTATTTTAACGTCTGTTCACCATTGATGATATTAGACGAAAAATAATTTAAAACGTCATCTCCAACTAACAAAGCTTAACCTCAAAGATAAAAAAATAACAATAACTTTTTGAATTAGTGTAAAAATAAACACGCATCAAAGCAGCTTGGCAATTTTAGATTGTGCATTGGCAGCAGTTTCTCTGCAGCAGTGTTTCATATAGAAATTCAGAAGTCAGGAAAAATCTGTAAGGCCTTTTGGAAAGTTGTTGAACAAAAGTGTCAGGTTGCTTTTCATTTACAACAGAAAGACACATACATTTTTATTGGCAAGTTGAAACCCCACCTTTGAAGTGGTACCATGCGATTAGTTAGAACTGAAGCTTAAAAGAACTTTGTTTTGCAGACTTGATCACTTGGTATGTATTGTTCATTTGCTGCTAGACTTTTCACGTTTGGATGTTGTACACAAGTGGTGACTGTTGTCAGTGTACTAGTGTGATACCATGGACAGGTGTTGGTTTGTTTTACTTCCGCCACTCAGAACTGTACACTGCCCCAACAACAAATGCAGTTTTTTTTTCTTGGGACATGGTTTGGAATTGACCATTTTGGTTGGTTCTCTTGAAGAGGGAATGGCTTTCAGTTTCAATAGTGCAGAAATAAACACTGTGTAAGGCATCAGTCGCTTGCATACATTCTGGCTTCAGTTCAAATCATTTTTGTGTGAGAATATGTGATTGGATGCAGCTTAGTCATAAACGTACAGTGCCGTGTCCTGTTAGGTGAAAAAATCAAAAGGACAGAATACTAACGCAACTTTAACACTTTGGGCACTTTCAGAGCAACTATTCTGGTGTCCAGTCTCCAGTTTTTTTTTTTAGTAAAATCCCTCTCTTGATTCGCTGTTTGACATGGGCATATGCTTTTGGTTGTGTTTTTTTTCCAGGACCTTCATAAAAGGTTTAGGGCTGGCAGAAAAAAAAAGCCCTTTTTAGCCTCATTTCAGGAAAGCCCAGTCAGTCAGTTTGATGTGTGAAAGTGCCATCAGTGGAAGATTGTTTTATGTGCCCACTTATTCATTACTGATTTATTGATTCTTTTTATTCTTTCTTTGAAAAAAAAAAACTCATTGGTTTTATTATTATTTCTTTATATTATTATTCCTTCTTTGGAAGAGAACAAAAACTATGGAAACAGAAGCAAAATTTCATTTCTTTTAATTTGTCACAGCATGTACTTTTAAAAACTGATAATAGCATGCTTTTTTTTCTTTTCTTGGGGGGGGGGGGGGGGGGGGGGGGGGGGGGGGGGGGGGGGGGGGGGGGGGGGGGGGGGGGGGGGGGGGGGGGGGGGGGGGGATGGAGCATGGGAGAAAGGACTCTTAAAAACTGTGTATTGTTATGAAGTTTCCAGCTGTTGCTAAGTATACTGTGCTTGAAGTACAGCACTCAACATCTGTAGGAGACTTGGTTGATTTTATGTGATTGTAACAGTGGCCTGTTAGAAATGAGTCAATAAAGCTGGCGCATACTGTGTAGGATTTGGATTTTCTCAAAATGAAAAAAAAAAAAAAAAAGAAGAAGAAGAAAGTGAAAGAGGTTAGATACATTAGCATTCAATTCATTGAAGTGATTATTACAGTGAAATCCAAGGTCCCATTGTGGTGGTTTCTTAAGACTGGTTGATTGCCTTCAACTTACAAATGATACTGCTAAGAGTAGTTGTACTTTTACCCAATGACCACTTGACATGAATATTGCTGTCCTCCTTGCTTTGAAAGGGAGATGTCCGAATTTCAACCATTAGCATATTTGAGTCTTGAATGCATTTTGCATTCTGCTCAGAGAAGCAGATGTAATTTTGTTGGAATAGGGTGGGGTGTCTTTGGGAGCTAGCACTTTGGGGCTCTCTCCTGCTCTGTCTCTCTCTTATACACCATGTTTCATTTTCTCGTGCTCTCGTGCTGCTGCCCCCCCCCCCCCCCCCCCCCCACCACCACTCCTGCTGTCTCTTTCTCTTCTCTTTTTCTCATCCCCTCCCCTCCCCCCCCCCCCCCCCCCTTCCATAGGCTGAGACCTTGGTGTAGTTGTAGGGCTTGTGTGGTCCAGTAATATCTTTAATATTTTTGCTGATGGGAATGCCATTACATGGATGGAATGATAGTTTCTCAAAACTCTTCTACTGTTAGGGCCTGTATTGCCAAGTTGCTGACTGTCCTAAGCACAACAGGGTAGGAGGAGGTGATGCCCCTGGTAGAGTCTTCCATGTCAGACAGGCTAAGAGTGGGGACTCTGACAAAAGTGTAACCTTTCAGTATATCTGTTCTGTCATCTGCCTTTCTTGATGGATCTTTTCTGTTTATCTCCCCTTCAGGTCTTTCATATAATCTCCTTTTCTCTTTTAGTCTTCTTTAGACATTTCGCATTTGCCAAGCCGTGGGACTGGTGTCGGAGAGGAAGGAGTTCCTGTGGTTTGAATGGGCAGGTGCCCTCAACGCACCTCTTTGGCTCACAGGAGATGCACTCTGGCCCACTGTATCAGTTGGCTGGTTACTCATGCATAGGACTGGGTCAAGACAGGCAGGCCCTCAGCTGGCCAAGGTAACCCTGTGTAGTGCTCAGCTCTCTGTGCCTGAAGCTGGGCATGATTGAGGGGTGAGGATGGGAAGGGTGGGTGGGGGGTGGGGGGGTTGTGGAGGGTTGATTGGTTCGCAAGCGTTGTGTTTCTCTCCTGAAGTCTGGAATGGATCAGGTCTGTGAATTCTTTACCCTAGCCCTCGAGTTACTCTCCATGACGCAAGGGTAAGGGAGGAGTTAAGGAAAAACAAAACAAAAAACAAACAAAACAAAAAAAAAAAACTGAGGCTTCTTCACCTAATCCCCCTTCCCTTCTCCCAAATGAAATGGAAAGTACAGGACATTACAAGACAGTCCCTGGATCTGGATCTTGACAAAGGCTTGGATACAGAAACAAGGAAAAGGATAGGGTTTAGGGCTTTGTGGTTGGTGGAGGAAGGGACTGTGGAGGAAAACCTTTCTCTGCGCTAAACCGGTTTGCTGCCCAGAAAAGGTTCTAAGGTGGTATAGGCAGCCAGCCCATCAAAACGTTTCAAAACAGCTCTTTCCTCACGAGTGCCAGTCAAAATGGCAGTCAGAACAGTTCCTGAATGCACCAAAATGGGTTGACAGGGGGATCAGGATGTCTCCACATAAGTGGCTCAACTTGTCAGAAGGCGTCATCAGGTGTCCTAGAGGCGTTTTAAAAGGGACCATCAAGAGCAACTTAGGACCACTGGGAGTGATTGCTGTTCATCGTGTGATCATTCACAAATTGTCTGATCGAGCCCCAAGTACGCTGTACTTTTTGAGATCCTGTATCCCATCACTACCACAGATGATCAGAGTTGGCTAGGTCAGAGTAGATGTCTGCATCCACAACATCTGACTTAGAGGTGTTTCCTTGTCAAATAGACAGACGCTTGGAGGAGGAGAGTTATGGTCAGTGCTGCTGAGCAGTCCATGAGGGGCCTTGTCAGGGACCAGTCCTTTGTGCAGACTGTGGTGGCCACGAGCCCTCCTCATGGCACTGCCCAAAGTAGCAACTGGAAAAGTCAAGAGCTCCAGAGAAGGTTTCAGCAATGTGTGGTGTCAGACACGCTTGTTGTTCCCACCATTTCAACTGGTCATTGCACCCCAGGTGGAGGTGTTAAAATGCCCACCTCTCAGACTGGCCAACACTCCAAACCCTCAGCTGTTGGGTGTTCTGGGAAACCTCCCCCCTCCTTTGACCTTCTGACTCTAGAACCCAGAGCAGAAGAAAATTGAGATGATGGAGATCTCAGACAAACCTCCATCCATGCCCTTTGGATTTTAGCAGCCAAAACAGTACTATTAAATTCATTGTCAGTTCTACAGGTACCAGATGAGAACACTGATGGACTGATATGTCTACCAGTGCCAGTCAGTATGGATAATACCTTATTCCATTGAATTTGTATGTACATTTGATATTTGAGGAGCTTATATGTCAGGAACTGAAGTGTGTAGTGGTTACTCTCTGGACAGGCGATGCAGATTCACAGGTAAATACCCATTGCCCTCTCTGCCTTTAGTTTAACACACTCTCAAAACTAGCACAACCCAGTGCAGATGGATTAACAGGAACAGTGTCATTACTCATCCAAAAATATATTTTCTTCAGCCCTTTAATTTAAAGATTTCTGTCGAAGCTGTTGTTGCTGGAATCACTTTGCATAATACGATAAAAGTGTGTTCTTCATTTCTCTCTATCAGTATTGGTCAGTCAGGAAGAGCTGGTCAGCCTGATTGAAGAATTTCCATGACCTTTTTTGCTGTTGGGTGATTTTAATGGGCACAGACCCTTTTTGGATGGTGTGAATACTTCATTCCGAAGTCTCCTTCTGGAAGATTTTTTTTCAGAGCTGGATCTGTGTTGTCTGAATGACGACGAGTCTCCAGTGTACCTCCATTCTTCCACAGGTATTCTTTTGTGTACAGGTTTGGTGATATGCCATCCATTGCTGGTCCTGGATTGTGAGTGATGCGCTTATGATAATGTGCATGGAAGTGACCTCTTTCCAACAGTCTTAAAATGGGAAACTTAAGAAAGCTGCATATACCTGAACACCTCAGTTTTCAGAAAGCTAACTTTGACCTTTCTGTACCAAATCCGGAAAGAACTGTTGATAAAAGGGTTCCGCAAAGCCTGACTGATATACATATAAAATGTGCCAGAGACTTTTTCATTTTCATCGAACAAACCCCAAATGCCCAAGATGATTAACTCTGGCTGCCAACACATTGCAAAAAAATGTACAGTGGGTCAGTGTTGTATGTGTCACAGGTCATCGGCGCCCAGTGCTCAAGTCCCTCAATAATTGCAAGCCAGATCAAGTCATTCTTTCAGAATAAGTAAACATCAGTTTTGGAGAGACTTCTGTTCCAAGCTGACTTCAAAAACAAGAAGAAAAAAACCCTTGAAAATTGTCGTGGAAATTAAAGAAAAAGACCAGCCCTTCCATTCGTCACCTGAAACTTGCAGGCATCCTGATTACTGTTAAAACAAGCTGTGGCCAATTTGTTGGATTACGCCATTAGACAAAACTTATCCTTCACATATGAATTTGTTGCTTTTTTGAAAAGCAAACAACTGAAAGAAAAATCTCCCAATAATTTTTCCTCTGACATTACTGAAGTCTGGAATTTGCAGTTTTCACTTTGTGAACTGAAATCAGCTCGGTAAACCAGGGGTGGTCTGCTCCTTGCCTGGATAACATCCATTGCCTGCTTCTGAAACATCTCCCGGTTCCATTTTTTCCTTGGGAATTCGTTCCCCATTTGAACAGTGCAGACATGGAACTTGGAGTAGTTTGGCTTAATCCAAAAATCCTGATGACCCGCCATGGGATTTGTCTCACCCCCAAGATCCATTTACATCTACTATGATCTAGCCACATATGCAAAGACTTCACCAGCTCTTTGGTATTCTTAACATTTTATGTTGAACTTTGTTCTAAATTTCTATCCTTTCAAAGGCTATTTACTGCTGGGTAATCTGAAGAGGGAGTTGGCTCTGCTGTGTATTGTGCTAAGGCTCCCCGTTTGAGAGATGTTCAGAACACAAGTTCACAGACAGCTCCATCAGCACTGCTGAACTGACAGGCTAGGCCCTGGCACTTCAAATGATCTTTGAATCAAACCATGAGTTCCTCATTCCCTCTGACTCCCTTTGTGGTTTGGATGCTGTTTACTGGCTGTAACTTTTCATCAGACAGCATGGAAGACTACGATCTTTCTTTCACTTTAAATGAATTGAAATCAGCCTTACTGTCTTGCAGCAATTCCTCTCTGGTATAGATAGATGAAATTCATTGCAAATTTTTGAAACATCTTCCGCAAAGAGGTCTGAACATCCTGCTACATGTATACAACCATGTATGGACTAGTGGATTCTTTCCACCTTTTTGGCGAAAATCCCTTATATATCTATTCCCAAACCTGGAAAAGATCTTTCGAACCCATCAAATTACCGTCCTATAGCTTTGGCGAGCTGTATCTGCAAACTGATGGAAACAATGGTCAGTGCTAGACTTATGTGGAAACTTGAAACCGACGTCCTTCTGGTGAAAAAACAGTGTGGCTTCCGCAACATCGAACTACAGTGGACCATTTGATCTGTCTGGAAAGTGGAAGCAACGCTTCAAAACGCCTTTCTAAACAAACAACATGCAGTGGCTGTTTTCTTTCTTTGACTTAGAGAAGGCCTATGATACCATCTGGAAATCTGGATACTTCATGATCTCCATGATCTTGGTTTTCAGGGTCATCTTCCACTTTTTATTCAAATTTCCCTTCCACTTTTTATTCAGATTTTTTTTTTTTTTGCAGAACGACAGTTTCAGGTCCGGGTTGGCACCACTCTCTCTGATGTTCACGAGCAGGAGTTGGTGTTCCACAAAGGAGCATACTGTGTCCTGCCCTGTTTAGCATCAAAATTAACAACATTGTTAATTCAGTTCAACAGGGTTCTGACTGCTCATTGTTTGTGCGAGAACATAACAAACCTTTTGTTGTGGATGTCTGAAAGCAGTTTTTTGAATGGTCGGTGATAAAAAAATTCCCAGTTCAACTTTCACAGTTGTAGTCATACCCCGTATGAAGTGAACAGAACAAGAAAGAGACAGACGGAGTATGGACTTGTCATGTGACTGGTTTAAAAGGTTGGAGCTTATCTGAAAAGTTGCCCTACCCCTCCGCAATCCAGCTTCCATCCTGCTGCATTACTTGCCTCTTACTCCTGATCTTCTGCCCCATCTCCCTGCACGCACGCCCACATGCTCGTGCGCGCGTGTGTGCGCGAGGGAGAAATAAACGACGTGAGACTTCCTTATTCGTAGTAGTTTATGTGTTTTCATTATCTTTTTTTTTTCAATGTATTTTTGTTGTCAATTGCTTCTTTTCTCGTTTTCCCCTCCTTTGCTGGTTAAGTGTTGGATGTAAGACACAACAAAATAATCATAAGAGATCACGTAGGTCAGCCAGCTCCAGTTGCTCTCTCTGTCACCCCCAGCTCATCCAGACAGGCACAGACGATTTGCGAGCCATTAATTTATTGTACACTTTTCCCCAGCCGCCACCTCGTCAAGCTGCTCTCTGCGGGCATTGAACTGGAAAGCAGGTAAGCACAGTTCAGGGCTTGTGTTCAGGGGGACATAAATCGAAAGGCATGTCACGTTTGGCAGACTGCGATGAATTGTCGAGGCTGGGGGGGTTTCATGCATGACAAGTGTTGTGTGTGTATGGTGAGGCTATCTCTCCCGAATTGTTGCCGGCCACTTGATCGCGAACTGCATCTTGTGTGACGCCGAGTCCCAACACGCCTCTCCGCCTGTCTGTCTTTCTCTGTCTGTCTGTGTGTCTGTCTGTCTTTGTCTGTATCTGTGACAGCCCGTGTGTGTGTGTGTGTGTGTGTGTGTGTGTGTGTGTGTGTAAGAGAGATCTGGCAACTAGGTACTGAAAATCGTGCTGACTATCCTGAGTGGATATCAGCTGTCCATAATTCAGTGTCAGTCTTTCCATACAACTTGTTTTGGGGATGGGTGGTGGGGGAAGGCGTGGCATTTAAACGTTTTTCGATAGATTTTATTAAGACAAAAAATGTTTACTCAGCTCTCTCAGCATAGCCTAGTTTCGTTTTCTATAATAGTTTGTTTCCTTTTTTAGGATTTTTTTTTTTTTGTGGATGATCTGACTTGTCAAGGATGCGACTCCCCCCTTCCCCCCACTCCCCCCCCCCCCCCCCCCCCCCCCTTAACGCCTGCTCTCCTCTATGGAAAGGCTAAATGAGAAGGCTCTGTGTTTCTCTCTCCCTCCCCCCCCCTCCACTCCCCTTCCCCCCTCACTGTTTCATGTAATCTAGTGACCTCAGGAATGGGTAAATATTAGCATTTTGCCGTGCTGTTCTGCTGTTGTGGCTTTTTTATTTGTTCTATGAAAACATTTTTGAATGGATTGTGAAGCTGTAAGGAAAAAAAAAATCCGATTGTAAAAAAAATGACTACTGTAGGAGGATGGCTTGCACTCTCAATGTGATCAGGTTTTATATTCCTTAAAGATGAAAGTGTTTATAAACAGTGATGTGTTTCTGTTAGGAGCTACAGCTTTTAACTCACTCCTGTCTGTCAGACCGTCTGTCTCGGTCTGTCTAGTGTCTGTCTGTCTGTCTCCCTCTGTCTCTCTCTCGTCTCTCTCTCTCTCTCTC